>OX346245.1:78198089-78240589 GCA_947049315.1 Epistrophella euchroma | reverse complement strand
TTCAAAATTCAAAAAAATTATTGATTTTAAAGTGTTTTATAACGCTCCAAATTTTGTGACCATAATATTTATATGTGTCCAAACTAAATTCCATCGGCCTGGTGGCCCTAACACCTCCATAATGCACTTTCAAAATGCAACTAAAAAAAATAGGAATGGTTGCTGGGTACTATCCAAACTCAATTTCATCAACTTGACAGTAATACCTCATACCTAGCATCACTATAATAATGCACTTTTAAAATGTAACCAAAAAAGGTGTTTTAAATAGCTCCAAATGTTGCTTACATAGTATTTGTATGTGCGCAAACTAAATTCCATCGGTCTGGCAGCTATATCGCGGCCTTAACTTCTTCAAAATGCACTTTCAAAATGCAACACAAAAATGGAAAAGGATTTTATACCGCTTCAAAATTTCTTCACTAGTACTTGGTTACTGTCCAAACTAGATTCCATCAACCCAAACAGCCCTAACACCACCATAATGCACTTTAAGAATGCAAATTTTGTTCACAAATAATTTGTATCTGTCCAAACTGAATTGCAATGGTCTGGCAGCGATACCGCGGGCCTAACATCCAGATAATGCCCTTTGAAAATTCTAGTACTATTTTGTTGATAGGAAACTGAATTATGGTAGCGGAATTTTCACGGTATCGCACGGTATTGAAAGTGCATTATGGTAGTGTTTGGTCCGCTGTAGCGCTGTCAGACCGATGGAATAATGTTTGCACATAAAATAATTACATATGCACAAATTTGAAGCGGTAAAAAAAAAACTTTTGTTGATTTTAAAAGTGCATTATGGAGGTGTTTGGGCTGCGGTATTGCTGTAAGGTCGATGGAATTTAGTTAGGATAGTTACCAAATACTAGTGAAGAAATTTTCGATTTTTTGGATGAATTTTGAAAGTGCATTTTTAAGGTGTTAGGGCCGCGGTATAGCTGCCAGAGCGATCGAATTTAGTTTGGACACATACAAATACTAGGTAAACAACAATTGGAGCGATTTAAAACACCATTTTTTTGTTGCATTTTGAAAGTGCATTATGGAGGTGTTAGGGCAACAGTATCGCTGCCAGACCGATGGCATTTAATTTGGACACATACATATAAACATTATGCTCACAACTTTTGGAGCGGTATAAAACACTGAGCAATTAGTTTCGCAGCTCTCAGTCTATTACCAAAAATCATTGTTGACGACACGCAATTCGGTCGAGCGTTCGTATGGTGTTCTATAAAGAGCCTGTTTTCCATTCTCATTAAGACATACCATATGACATCCAGGTTCAATAAGTTGCAATCTTACCAAATTTATCGCATTTTGTGGCATCTTTCTTGATATAATGTGATAGATATGGGAACCGTATTAAAACCCGGCGCGGAACTGCAACCAGATCAAGAAAAATTCAACTCGCAACAAATCGTTCAAGGAATATCTGGATGACACAATGCAGTGGACGGTATTGTTCACATTTTTGCCCAACGTTAAAAACGGTAAGGAAAATGAAAGACATTTCTAATGCGTATTTGTGTTTGACACGAATTAATAAATTTATTTTATTTAAATATAAAATGACAATTCGAAAAATAAATGTCAAAAAAAGCCTTTTTTAGTTTTTTCATACTTGCGATTCTATGCGACGTTCGGTTTAAATCACAAATTTAAACCGACGTAAACCGAATGGAATTTTTTGCTTAAACGGAGTGAATATTACCGATTTAAACGAGATTTTGTCGTTTAAATTCTGTCGGTTTAGTTCGGTTAAAGGTAGTCGGTTTAAGGGCTTTTAAACCGAGTTTTAAACGGCGTGAATATTACGGCGGTTAGAGTTTTAAACAATTTTCTTTTGATCCAATTTCAAAAGATTGGAAGTGTTTGTCAAGTTTTATTACTTTTATAGGATAACAAAGGACAAAAACTATTCCTTGTTCATAAATAAAAAGTTTAATTTTGTAAATTGATACATTGACACTACAGGTTTTCGCTAAATACCTATTTTCTTTATATTCAGTACTTTTATAAGTTACATTACTTGCAACGTGTAGATAGTTAGGATTTATATCATGTTTTAAAATTATAAAAATTCTCTTTTGTAAAATCTTTAACGCAAAATATTTTAGGATCGAAGAAACCGGGCAAACCGTTTTTGTACTTTACCAAAAAGTTAGAAAAAACTAACGAACTTTTAATGGCTGCAGAGTATGAAGGATTTATTCTAGATGTTATGCTATTTAAAATATATTTTAGAATCTTTGTGCTTTGATTCAAAACGCATTGCCCGAACAAATTTAAGGGGCCCCACATTTGTATTGCACGAGGATAGTGAACTAAGAAATGGTGTTTTGGTTTTAAGCAACCGTATAGTATAACATGATCTATTTCGCTATCATAAAAGACAGATTGGAATAAAATATCAACTATTTCTACAAGTAAAATAAGAAGTTTTCAATGCTTGATACCTGGTAGAATTAAATCTCCTATCATAAGTGGAAAGATGGTACAAAGCAATGAACCTCGCTTGCTGTCATTTTTAGGTTCAGTTTTTCTATTTTAAGTGGTTGTGAAATATCTCCAATGTCAGTATCTCCAAAATTGAAATAACTGTTTTCTACTATTGATAGCATCTATAGAAATGATGTTTTCATTAATCAAACCCAACATTACAAATGTCATAAACGCAAACTCCTTCCAAAAACATCGTGTATAAGATCAAAATAAAAATTGTCTGTTACGTGAAAAGTTTTTAAGGAATTGAATATACATTCTGACCTAATACCTGTCTCTTGAAAGTTGTTTTGATTTAAATCTCTTTGATATTGAAATTTGTTTCGCAACAAATGTTCGTTTTCTAATACTCCGATCTTAATGTCTTCTTTTGGAGCGGTGCATACTCGACAAAAACGCTTTGCGTTAAAGGACTGTGTGAAACCCAAAATACTGTTGAGCCCTAAGTTGTCCGCAACCACTAAGCCAATAACGAAATGTACTTTAACTGTCCGTTCAGACAACTGAATATGAATTCCATCTTCCAACGCTTTTAGATCGTCGATTAAATGGTGTAAAGAAGCTTCATTGCCACAAAGTTTAAGGTCGTTTGCTGCTATGAAAGCAGCATTAAACACAAAATCTAATTTTGAAAGAACATATTGCGGCATAGTTGGAAAATTATAATAATAACCGCAAATTGAATATGTATGTGTACCCAAAGTGTTATTGATTTGAAAATCATCAAAAAATATAAATTAAATGGTACTAAAAATTCTACATATAATTTACTTTTTTTAAAACGATAAACTTCAGCGTTACAAAAATTGGTTAAATTGTTGTTATCAAACATGCTGTTTGTATTTTGCATTGTCATTTCAAAAACATTGGATAGTTCAAATAAGGACTTCATTTGGAATTCTAAAGGCATGATTTGAATACTTAAGGATTTCGCACCAAGTGTCGGATTTCCATGAAGAATTTTTTCAGCAATTCCATTCATTATGATAATCATAAATTTGTATTTCTTTTAGGACTTTTAACATTATATGTTCAGATAATATTTCTTGAAATGGATTATCACAAAATTCTAATACGCTTTGAAGGTCTTGTTGCACGTCATAAGGCATAGAAAGGGACGAAGAAGAAATAGCTGAAACCAGGTCTGTTACAACCTTTTGAATATGTACAACTTCTTTTCTAGGAAAAGAATTTTTCGCGTACATTTCAAGACACAAGACCAAGGCTTTATATTTTAAATCGGAGATAATTTTCTGTATGTTTATTTTAGGTGCGCAATCTGAGGTAGATGCTTCCTTTTGCAGAGATAAGTTTGCAGTTTTATTTGAAAATATTTCTTCTGATTAATATACTGTAGGAATATTTTCAGATACTTGACAAATATTTTCATTTTTTGTATGAGATAATAAGTGCCGCTTCGAAAGCGAAAAGTTTCAAAATAATTGCCGGCAGTTATTCTGAGCACATCGTAGAATGTCTTTTTGAGAGAGAAAGTGATGCAATTTAAAATGGCTCACAAGCACATCAACCGGAAAAAAGGTTTTATGACAAATAAAACATTTAAACATTTTGAATGTGTGTTAATACGCAGTACATAAGTGCAAAATCAGGAATATTAATAAGTGAAGGATAAATAATACATACATTACATATTGAAATTTTATACAAGTATATAAACCAAATGAAAGTTGTAATAGCAAACCCATACAACAGTAAGATGCAGTGTTAGCAATATAAAACAAAAATATGTTTGAAAAATAAAGAGGATAAGTAGTTAATGCCAGTTATAAGTGAAAGAATAACAATAATTAAGTGAAGTATAATAGTTAATATTTTATATTACTCTTGCATATACATACATAGGTATAGATAAGGGATTTTAAGATTTAAATATTTGATTGACAGCGTTAGCAAGCAAAACCCATGTAAAACATAAATGTTTGAAAATTCAAGAGGATATTTTATGCAAAATTTAAAGTATAGGATACTTTCAATAAGGGCAAAAAAGGAATGACAAAAGTCAAGTGTAGAATAATAGTTAACATTTTATTTTACTCTTGCATATACAAAGGTATAGAAACGGAATATTAAGTTTGGAATATTTGGTTGACAGCATTAGCAAGCAAAACCCATGTAAAACATAAATATGATTGAAAATTCAAGAGGATATTTTATGCAAAATTAAAAGTATAGGATACTTTCAATAAGTGCAGAAAAGGAATGACAAAAATAAGGTGTAGAATAATAGTTAATATTTTATTTTACTCTTGCATATACATACATAGGTATAGACAAGGGATATTAAGATTGGAATATTTGATTGACAGCGATAGCAAGCAAAACTCATGTAAGACAAATATTTTTGAAAATTTAAGAGGATAGGTATTTTATGCAAAATAATAAGTGTAGGATACTTAACAAGTGCACAAAAGGAATGACAATAATTAAGTGTAGAATAATAGTACAAAGTTTATATTAATTTGGGTATTGATAGTAATTAATTTGATTATTTCATGTATCTAATCAATGACATTAAATTTGGGCTTTTTACATCATAAGTTGTAAATATTTCATAGAAATATTGTTGGATAAAATTCCATGGAAGTTTGCATGCTTCAGGATATTTTAAGTTAAATACTTGGAAAATCTTAAAACAAATATCCAAGATTTCCAAAAAATTGTCAAATTTATATAAAGTTTTGTCGAAATAAACAAAAAAGGGTTTTTAAGCTTGCTGGATCACTCCCTTTAGCTATTATGAAAGGCTGTATAGTTTCTTTATTTTGGTAGTACTTGCCTGAGAGCTCCTGAATTTTTATTTAGTAGTCGCCAATGATTGTTATCATTAGCACAAAGCTTTCGTTTGCGTCCTGGATTGTAGCTTTTTTTTTCGTTACCGTCGGAACTTTTAAAGCGGGCTGCCGGAAGCAGAATTGAATTCAAAAGAATTGCGTAAATGTAGTCTAACAAAAAATATATGCGAAAAATATTTATATCAGAAAAGGGTTTTGAATAAAGTTCGTTTATATGGGGTGTCCCTCAGTCGACGTAATAGATAAAAATACTCATCTTTTAAAAACTCATAAAAACTAAAACAGAAAATTCAAGAAAATTCGAATATTTGAATAAAAACCATTAAAAAACTATGTTGGAAGAGGTCAAAAGAAGAAAATAAAAAATAGTACTTAATTACGTGTTTTATAGTGAAAAAATAATACCAAATAAAAAATAAAACAACCTAGAAATACTAACAAATAGATTATATACCAAACTGCTCCAAACCGTTACTCGCATTAAATAAAATTGTATAGCGAGTAAAAAGCCCTAACTGCTCTGATGTAAATACAAAAAAAAATTCAGAATTTGTTCCAGTTTGGCAAAGTTAGTGCCACCTAAAGAAACTAGACCGAAAATCACAAAAAATTTATAAGTCGAAATGGAAGCAAAAAGGAGAAAATGATCTCTTGAGATTTTCGACTTAGGAACCCATGGTTCCTTAACTGCATCGCCGACTGTGGGACACCCTGTAGATAAGCATTTCGAAAAAGTCTCAACAAATTTGTCGAAACTTACCAATTTTTTTTGTTTCCTTTCCTTGGAGTAGCCAACATTTTGATTGCGGATTCTGAAGATTGTTTTCGCAATAGTGTACAACTTTTTGTTTATATGTGTCCCATTTGCTTTTGAGCAGGTGTTCTTTTCCGGGATAAATAAGTTTGAAATCTTCCTCGATCTTAAATGAAAGTAACACAATACAGAATTAACATAGAAGAAGTTAAATCTGTTATTTTAACGTTTATGAAAATATTATGAAGTGGGAAGTTAAATTCTGCGACTGCTTTTTAGGATTTTCAAAAAAAACTTTTTTTTTTAATTTTAAAGCATATGAAATAAATCTCGGTAGATATTTTAACATTGAAAATGTTTATAGGATCGTTTTGACAGAGTTGTGGTGTTACTAAAATGATTAAATGAAATAAATTCAATAAATCAGAAATGAACTCCAGCGTATAGGGCATCACAACGAAATTTTTGGTTGGTGTTACTAAAGAAATGACCGAAATGATTGAAATGAACACATGAACTTAGAATATGAAAAATGAACTCCAGCGTATAGGGGGACAACTATTAAATTTTTGGTTGGTACTACTTAAACATTACTAGAATGATGAAAATAAACAAACGAACACAAGCGATGAATTACAGCAGGCGTAGGCAATAGGTATACGGGGAAAAAACGAAGAAAAGTCGTCGTCAACAGACAAGCTTCAGTGGAAGAATATTCAACGAAGAATATTCAAAAAGAGAAAAAAAACAAAAAAAGTGCCAGATTTGTGTATGTAGTGTAGGTAGGTATATATGTAAATGCTATGCATCAACATAATTATGGAGGTAGGTAGGTTGTAATTTTTTTGAAATTGAAAATGATAGGTATTTATTTTTATTCGATACAGAATACAATTCGGTCCTATAAGAAAGGCCACTGATGCAGTTGAGTGTGAAAGCCGGAGTTAAGCTTGCTTGAAATCGATTTATGTAGGTACGTAATATGTAGGACAACCAAAAATATGCTACAGCATATTTTTTTTAGTAACACGATTAAGACGAGACTAGATTAGAAATCCGTTTTATAAGTACATAAATGCATATTTTTGTATATTTACGATTTACGATTTACGTGAATATTTTGGCATGCCATTTTTTGTAGGTGCCTATGTATATTTTTCATAAAAAAAAAACATAGTTATTATTATTTATTGTATTGTTCATACTAGAATGTCAGTTTATTAGACTTGAACATTCTTTATTGAGTCAATTTCATTGAATTTTTGAAAAACAAACAACAACAACTTAAAGGCGCTACCACCAATTGTTTAGGAATTAATTTTAGGTATTTTAATTTGTTTTATTTTTGTTTGGCTGGAGATATATCTATTTTAGGGGGTGCCAAAAGTCCTATCATCAGTCTACTTTTAGTGATGCTGAGCTTTAATCCAATTTTATTGGGAAACACTTTCTACATGCACACCATGAGGTTTGAACCCATTGCCCAGTCTTCGAAGTCGTATGCACTACGCATTCCACTACTTATGACCACTGACGTCACTGGTCGAGATGTGCTGTTTGTTTATCAAATGCATTTGGAGCATCAGCATTTTTATAATTTGTTCAGTATCTTCTAATGTTTATTCAATAAACAAAAAAGGTCTATAGGGCAGCATTACCAGCATTATAGTATAACCAAAAAATTAAAACCTAACTTCAGGTTATGTCGAAAAAATTCGGAGTACGGAAATTCGGGTTGGAGTTTTTTTTTTTTTTTTTTGAGAAAATTAACCTTTTTTTGAGTTGGTTAAATCCACTCGAACGATTTTATTTCAATTTTGTAATCTAGTACTTCTAAATATTTAAGGCCGTGTGTGAATTGAATTAAAATTTCGATTAAATTTAATTCGAAATAAAATTTTGAAGTTTCTACGTATACAGATTCACCCCACTATCGTCAAAAATTATTAATCTTCGGATAAAATTTAACGCAATTTTAACCCAATTCGCACACGGCCTAAACAAAATATATAGATAGCTTTTGAAAATTTAGAAAATATTGACCATGTTCCCAGTAATTCTGTCTTTTTAACATTTCTTTCGTTGAAATGTACCAAAATGTTTATTAGCCACGAGAGCAAACTTGTGGGGCTCACTCGTGTAAATTTTGTTTTTATATTTTTGATGCAATTAATGTCTTAAATAAATCCAGACAAATTTAAATTTTAAAATATTGAAGGAAAAAAACATATTTTTTTTTAATATGCAGTGTTCGACAGTTAAAAACAAAAATGACCCACAGTGTGTAAATGCGTGTTTCAAGTAGATTCTGTACATCTCCGCAATTGCGTCTTTCCAACCATATACAATTTTAACTTTAAAGATTTTTTCGGAACTTACCGCGTTAAATATAATATTTCTTATATATAACGTGGTAAGTTCCGAAAAAATCTGTAAAGTTAAAATGAATTATGTCCGCGAAAAGAATAGTTTAAAGTTTTATACATATAAAATTTATCGAAATCGGTCAAATAATTTTTGAGAAAATAGAACCACAAAATTTATTTAAGCCTATTTATTAAGCAATATTTTTAGGGCATATAATCATTTTTTTTTTGAGCATAATATAATAATTTATTAAGGGCATATATGTATGTTATATTTTTAAGGGCATAATTATAAGCGCTTAAAACAGTTTTTTAGGGCATATTTGTGTTTGCCCTAATAGGTACATATAGTTTTGATATCAGATCTTAAAAAAACGATTTTTTTGGTTGAACAGGATGGGTTAGTTAAAGAAAATTAAAAAGGTACCTAGAAACTTCAGGTCTGAAACAGCTTATAACGTTTTAATTAATTTAAATTGAAAAGATTAGCCAGGTGTCATTTTCAATGTCCCCATGGTTACTCTATGAGTGAAATCTGTAAATTTTTTCTATAACCTTGTATCTTCTTGCAACACAAGCATTTTTTAAACTTCAAATTTCGCACAAATTTTAAACTACTGCTTCATAAGATTTTCAAAAGTGCAACTATATTTCGACAATGCTTGTCTTCTAAAAATATGACGTCATAACTGAAATTTTAAGCAAAGTTTAAGCTATTACTTCATATCAGTTACAAAAAAAATGACGGCAAGTTCTGACATTCAGCCTTGTTACTCTTTTTCAAAATGAAATACCTAAACCTGAAAAATAAAATACCAAAGCGAAGTGAAATTTTTTTTGGCTTTGTTTTAAGTATTTTTAAAATGAGATTCGAAAGTGGTTTCCAAAAAAAAACCTAGTTATATTTTCGTTCCGCTAAACCAAACGAAGTTAGAATTAGGCTTTTTGTCACTTCAAAGTGAAACAAAGCCGAATATTGAAAATGTTTACTTCGACTTAACTTCCCTTATAACTTTCGGCCAATTGTCAGAATTTAGTGTTATTTCTCTTTAGTAATAGGAAAAAGGCCAGTTTTGTTTGCCGTTATTTCAAAGCAACAATATTATTGTATGGGCCAGTTATTATTGATGTAGTAGAATTCATACATTTTCCAAAAAGAATAACTCAATATTTCATTAAATTGAAAATATATGACTTAGACCAATCACCGACTCTTAACATACAATAAGATTTTTTTCAAAATTGACTATAAAAAAAATTAAATAAAAAATTACCAAAGAAGGAGCTCTCGCATCGTTAAATAGTGGCCACTCCATTAGAAAGTCAGACTTTGAATATTTGTTGGCATCTGCTTATCGCAAAGTAAATGTTCTCTGCCATTTATCTATTGTTTCTTCCTAGTTGCTGCAGTCTCTTTTAAGAATATTCTTTAGGGATAGAGACATGAACTCATCTATTTCTGATTCCTCACTTTTTTCTGGTTCTTGGACTTCAGCTTCCTTAGCCTCAAATTCATCAACACTGCTAGAAGACTGAACTGAAATATCCCATTTTCTCTCTTTGGTTTTCAAATTAAAGTACTTCGAATAGAGCTTGCCACTAGGGTTTTTTTTATATTGCCGTGCAATAAAATAATATTCCTTAAATTTAAAAATAAAATCACATTCTGAATAGGTAATATACTTTTGTGAGGTGATATAACACAGTCAAACTTCGATAACTCGAACTTCGATAAATCTATTTTTTTATAACTCGAACAAAATAATCTATAATCACCCTTTACCTAAACATAAACTGTTTTTCGAAATGCTTATAGTAAATTACTACATTAAACATGGGTGACTTTGGCGATTTTTCCACATTCAACTTACTTTAATGCAAGTACATAACTATTGCACCAAATTTTTGTATAAAGTGATGGTTTCTGCCCATTAAAAAGGGTCAATCTATAATATGAAAAGAATTAAGAAAGAAAGTTAGGTAGTTTTATTATTTAAAATAAAAATAACTTTTTTTTGTGGTTAAAGGCCATTTTCCTATACTTTTGAGTCATAACAAGTTTAAGATTATTCAAAAACATAAGTTGACTCACAAAGCCAAAGTCACTCGTTTTCATTGTCAATATCAGAAGACAAAAACACTATTAGGTATGTATAAACAAACTTACTTTTTAAGTCGCTATAAATTTCCTCTAGCTCAAAACTTCTGAGTAAAGTTTTCAATTTTATGTCATCTTCGGATAAAAACTCTTCATGAGTGATTCCATTTTCATTATCATAAATTAGCCTTACATTTTGATTTTCTATATGTATAGTTTTTGCTAAAATGGTATCTAAATCAATAATTTCTTTACTTTGGGTCAATTTTGTCTAGTGGGAAACGAAAAAGCATAACCAAAATTGTTAATTTAGGCAAAAATGTATACTCCGATTATTACTTAGAAAAATTATTGGACTAAGAAAAATATTAAATATTTTTTCTTCGGGAAAGACTTGGAAAAATTTCTGAACTTGGGAAAAATTTTTAATATTTTTTCTTCAGGAAAAAGACAAGAAAATTTTAAAACATAGAAAAATTTTCAGTATATTTTCTTCGGGAAAAAGACTTAAGGTGGCATTACATTGTCATATATATGTTTATGACCAATGCGAGTCATATAAAATATGGCACAATATTTGTATATTATGAGAAGTATTAATAGACTATGCCATATAAGTATGCCATGTAATGATCACAAGCTTTTTCTGTCAATTTTTGTTTACAAATACATATGACACAGTTGCTACTAAAAATATTATATTTAAATAAATGCGATATATTTGACCAATGACGTTTCATTAAATCATATATTTTCTTTTAAGTTCAAAATAATTCATGATTGTCATATAATATCGAGTAATGTATATTTTGTCATATAAATATGACTATCACACTTATATGACATTTTTGAGCCATATTGTACCTATATATGACAATGTAATATCACCTTTAGAAACATTTTAGGACTTAGAAAAATATTTAATATTTTTTCTTAGGGAAAAAGACCAAAAAATAATAATAAAGATTTTTTGTGGTTTCACTTAAGCAGGTTTGACTGTATTAGCAAAGCATACAAATTCGCAAACTAAATTCTTATCAATATTATAAAATTAAAATAAATTTGATGGCACAACAGCTCATGAAGAACTAGGGCCTAGTGACTTACAACTCTCAACCATTCCTGTGTGCGTGTCTGCAGGAATAGAGGAGACCTGCAGTTTATTGCCGAATCCGAACGGCTAACGAGCGGCACTTTTCTGTGACAGGAGATACTCTCAGAGGATTTTTCAATTCCTCGCAAGAGGCAGTAGCCGTATTTTCTTTTAAATAAATAGGTGGCGAGGCTGGGGATCGAACCTTAGACCTCCGGCATGACAGTCCATCGCACTTACCATCACGCCGCGGCTACTACTTCATCAATATTATGCTTACACAAAATTGAATCTTTTAAATTTTGGAACACATCACATCACGATCGCAACAATTTTTTGCTATGCACGCACTTGCGATTTGTAATCGTGCGATTTTTAATCGCTATCAAATGCAACATACATCTTTTTATGGCTGTGCACGCTTTATATTAAAAACGTGTTCGGAAATGTTAGTTGCACACAGAATTCAATGAACCTCCACGTTTGAATATTCGTCAATATTGAATATTTCTTTAATACTAGGTTTACCCAATGCAATAATAGTATTCTGCTTATACTGAAAAAAAAGCGACTTCATTTTTTCTTGTGTTTTGTCATTATTTGCAACATAGAGGCAGCAGAATTATTTACGCAGTGTAAGAGAAATTGCAATATTTAAACTCAGTTTTTCTTGTCTTGTTGGCATATTTCAAAAAAAAAATCAAACGTTAAATCTTAAATACCACAAAAACAAACCGACTGACAAACCGTACCTATACATACCTAAATTTTTTTTAATAAAAAATAGGTAATAATGACAGTAAATGACAAAAAATTTAAAAAATAATGCAATTTTTTCGTTTAATCGTTTTTTTTTTTTTTTAAAGTATTCATGGTCACCCCTTTTCTGATAAAATTATAGAAACAAAATTATTTAAATACGCATTTTTTTTTCATTATGTGAATTTGGAGAGTTCGTGGGCGTGACATACCTTAACCTCAGATTTAATAACAAGAGTTATCGTTTACTCCCGACATACATCAACTGCAACCATTGGGAGGATGATTTTGGAAAGTTGGAAGGACATGTGACACAAGGAAGAACCTCTGATTTGCTGGTGGTGGGTAACTTGAATGCGAGAATAGGAAACGAATACGGAAGTAAAAATATATCTGCTGGTCTTGAACGAAAAATCCCAAAGATACAGTTTGTAATGCAAGAGGCTTTAAACTTATTGATTTCTGTAACTCCTATGGTTTAAGATTTCAAAACGGAACAAGCTAATCGGACACAAAAGGCGAACTTACGTTTGTTGGTAAGCAAGGCAGCTCTGTTATAGATTACAGTCTCGCTGTTGGTGAATGGAATGATAACGTCATCGGATCACCTCCCCATTGTTATTACTTTTGGGCTTACAACTATGGAACTTGAGGAAACTAAGACTATGAAAGTTTTACCTAAGCTTGCAGCCTTAGTCAGCTAGACGAAATAATGAAATCAGCTCACCCAGCCACTCGAAACAATAGCAACGTTCGACGGGACTATGTTGCTCCTTGGTTTGATCTAGACTGTAAAAAGAGTAGGGAATTATCGTTTGGTTGGCTGAAAGCTTATAAGAATTCAGGGCTTTCATCACGTAATTTTGAAAACGGTCGTCGTTTAAACGATTGTACTAAACGACGTCGTCAAACCCTTCCTGTTATACGTACGAACAATCGTATCGTTCAATCGTGTCGTTCATCGTTTAAACTATGAAAAATTTTAGAACAATTAAAACATCAAAAATCATATTAAAAAACGAAAGTAGTTGTCGTTTTAGTTCATGTATTCAAGCATAGAGTACCTATATTATTTACAGAACCGACTTAAGGTGGTTGTTCTCTTCCACCCTACAAGCTGTATTGCAAGGATTTTGCTATTAGATTTTGTATGGGCTAGTTGTCCCGTGCATTTTAAATGGAACTCTGACCACAATATGTATACAGTTTGCCCTATATTTTGAGCATGTATTAGTGGGCCCGGGCATTTGAAGTGTAAAATAAGAGAGTTTTCTCTTACTTAATTCAAATAAAATTTGCAGGTGTTTCAGGCAGGGGGGGTACGAGTCGGTTCTTCATATATTATTAGTCTCATAATCATGGTTTGTTCAATTATAAAGGAGGTCGATTATCGCTTGACGTGGATAGCTGAAACCCACTAAATAATAAAAAAATATGTTTGCGTGTCGGTCGGTTGTTTTCTATTGAGTCCAAAAGTTGACACACACTTCGAAGAGTGCGAAATCTATCTATGTGTTGTAAAAGTGTTCCGACGCACGGTATCGGAACCGATACAACATATCGAGACGATTGTAAAATATCAATCGCTTAATCGCAATCGTTTAAACGATTGTATGTGACAGTGCGATAAGTTATAAGAATAGATTATTTAATCGTCTAACGCGACGTGTCGTCTAGACGACTCATGCATTCATTAGTTACACGCAGTACTACAACTTTACTTCAATTAAAGTAGATCTACTTCTTTTTTTCACAAATTTTTAAAATCTACTTCCTACTTCGCACCATCGCCAAAATATTGAAATCTACTTCATTTTCAAAATCTCTGTTTCAACTTACTTCAATTTTATAAAACAAAGGCTAAATCTACTTCTTCTTTCTATTTCAATCCAGAATTTTTTTTCAGATCTACAACTTTTATTTTGTAAGCTTAAAATAAATTAAAATGATTAATGTTGGAGAACTTTTACACCCTCTAATTTTTCGGGCTGTATGATTACTAATAATTTTTTATCACTTTATTTACAAAGCAACGAATATGAATCGAATAAGATCTTTTTTATTTTTATGAAAAGGTCGAAAAAGGGTATTAAACTGGGCATCAAAAACCCCCTGTATATGTACACTGTATACACCAACTATGACGCTTGCACCGACAAAATTCGTTCCACAATCGGAGTAAATATCAGTACACATTCCACGTCTGGATACAAACCGCTTAAATGCGGCCAGAAAAGATTCTGTTGATAAGGTAGTTACTGCTTCAAGATGAAGAGCTTTTGTAACCATACATATGAAAAGGCAAAAACACCCTTTCGATGTAATCGTGTTGCGTGCTGTTGATTGTTTGATAGCACAGTACACATATTGAAGGTAATTATACTGCGCATCTTCGAAAATTACAGTGACCTGCCTGTCAGAATCTACAAAAACAAAACACAAGTGTTTCCGAATCGCAGTGACCCTCGTCCACAATTTACAAAAACAAAATACAAGACATGCGCAGAACTGAACAAAAATGAAAACTCGGAAGATATTACCTTCTATATGTGTACTGTGGTTTGATAGTAATTGGTCCTGCATAGTCAACACCATGGTCTTGAAGGCTGCAAACGAACAGGTGGGAGATTCCCCATTATTTGCTGGGCCGCACTGGCGTTATACTTAAAGCATGTAAGGCCAGGCGCGCACATGCAACTAAACAGTTTGGTTTCGATTTTGAGCACAATGCACTTATATGGGAGCGCGCGCCGGTTTATGTGCGCGGACTCTCATATAATTCTATAGTACTCAAAATCGAAACCAAACTGTTTAGTTGCATTTGCGTGCCTGGCCTAAGACATTCCCTCTGTATTCGTTTGGCAAGGTTGCGTGCAGATATATTCCAATACTTTTGTGCTACATACGATTGGACTTGCTGTAGACTCCCGTGGAGAGTAAGAATGTGAGCATCTCTGAAAATAAGAGCAGATAAAGGATTACGTTTTGTTAATAGAATTGGAGGTTTTAAAGAGAAGCTTAAATTTGAGTTTTGTAGCCTCCCGCCCACGCGAAGGATTCCATCATCATCAATGAATGGACATAAACGTACAATGCCGTTGTTAGATTTTCCCAATTTTCCAGTTCTTAGCAGGGTAAGTTCATATTCGAATTCGAAGGATTCTCCAAATTTATTAGTAGTTTGAGTGCACGCTGCAACTCAGAAGCCTTTAAAAATCCCGATGTCTTTTCAATTTTGTAACGTTTGTGTAGGGAATTGTTTTTGAATCTCAGAATAATAGCAGTTATTCGAATAAGTCTGCTTAGTGTAGAATACTTAGATAGAATAGCTGCATGCTAATGCGTTTGCTGATATTTCAGATTTTCTTAACTCCAAATCCGTATTGCTAGTAACTGATAATTGAATTGGCCAACATTCTGGAGATTTCGAAAGCCAGCTGGGACCACCCCACCACAGTGGGTGATTTTTCAACTCTTGTGGTGGTACACCACGGGAAGCACGGTCTACTGGGTTAAAAAGAGTGGGAACATGTCCCCACTGATTTGTTTCCGAGAGTCGTTGGATGTCTGCCACTCGTTTGCCGACGTATACTGACCATTTTGAAGGTTGACCTCTTATCCAAGCAAAAACTGTGGAGCTATCTGTCCAAAATAAGGTTTGGTGTATGTCCCTGTCAAACCGAATTTTTTCAACTAATTTAACAAGCAGTGATGCACCACATAGTTCCAGCCTTGGAATTGAAATCGTTTTCAACGGCGCTGCTTTAGTTTTAGACTGCAGTAAAGTAACAAGTCCTTCTTCTTTGCTGACAATCACTTTAGCGTAGACCACCGCTGCATATGCTACCTGTGATGCGTCACAAATCCCATGGTTTTCCAAATGACTGGCCTTAAAGGTTCCGATCCATCGCGGAATTTCGATTCCTTCCAGCTGCTTTAGATTATTGCGGTAATGTATCCATTCTTTTCTCAAATCCTCAGGCAAAGGATCATTCCAATCAAGGCCAGTCAACCATAGTTTTTGAAAAGTAATTTTCGCCAGTATAGTTGTTGGAGCTAGCCAGCTTAATGGATCATAAAGTTTGGCAGCATCTGAAAGAAGTTTTCTTTTAGTCACATGAATGCTTTCATCAAAATTAATTTTTGTTATGTCTTAGAATTTATGAAATAAAACCACGAAGACTTTTATTATAAGTTATTACGTCTTTATTCTATTAATGATGAGGATGACTGTACTCAGTTGACGCTGGATGACAACTGTGTTAGATCGTATGATATTAATTAACGGGTGAGAAGTGCAAGCCATGAATTTATATACAAGTATAAGTAATATTACATTTTTGTACATAGAGTACCTAATTAATGATCATTAATATAATTCTTCGTTTACACTTCTCATCCGAACATTACATTATGAGATAATATACTACACTCTCCCCCCTTTAATCTTACTTAATATACATATTATGTATGTTACAGAATTTCTAAAAATATAATGTAACTTCATTATTAACATATTTCAAAACAATTCTGTACATTCATTTTAAAACTTATAAGGTTCTACTTCCTTAACATTACGTTTGCCTTTTCTCAGAGCTATGGGCAATGATTTCTTTCCAACTTCTTCTTCTATTGGATTGGTTATATTTTTTTCTTTTTTACAATCATCAAGATTAAGATGGATCGGTTGTTTTTCTAAATGAGCATCAGCAGTATCAGGGAGATTCAACACCCTATCACGAACATCAGAGCTACATTTCTTTCTTAGTTGATTTTGGTGAACATATCTTATTTTCGAGTTCAATTCAATTAGATACGTTAAACTACTTATTACTTTTTTACCACTGCTGGTACCCATTTCACAATTTGTTTTAATTCCGATCGTCGTCATTTCTTTTACTATAAAAAACTTACTAAACGCATCGACTATAATTAAACACGTTTTCCCTTTCAAATGAAAAAAATCAAAATGAATGCGAAAAAAGGCCTGCTTAACGGGAGGCCATATAGTGTCGCATTTTTCTTTAGGTACATTTTGAGTTGCTTGACAAATGTTGCAATTTTTTTACGAAGCTTTCGATTGCTTTATCAATACCCACCCACCAAACATATGACCTTGCAAGCATCTTCATTCGTACCATGCCAGTGTGGCACTCATGCAAGACGATGATGGTAAAATACACACTCATCATCAGTGCATAATGAATTTTTATTCAAAAAATATAATCGAAACTTTACATCAACGTTTTTTGGCCATCCTATATTCAGAAATTTAAAAACTGAGCACAAAATTTCGTCCTTTTTAGTTTTTTGTATAACTAAATCAAAATCGACTAACTGGTCTGATCCAAAAAAGTTGATTGGAATGTGCTCTATTCCAGAATCAACCGGTATTAGATGTCTTGATAAAAAATCAACATGAGCCATATTTGCACTTCTTTTATAAATAATCTTGTACTGATATTGATATAAGACCATAGACCATCTCTGAAGTCGAGCAAAAGCTACAGCAGAGTTACTTTTTGTTGGGCTAAATATCTCTTTTATGGCTCAGTTTATATGCAATGCTTGCAGCAGCTACGGAAGACGTTTGTGAACCAAAGTCTTATGAGGAGGCTAGGCAATGCGGCGAGAAGGAGGAGTGGGAGGTTGCGATGAAGTCTGAGTATGGGGCTTTGGTGGCGAATAACACTTGGGAGCTGTGTGAGCTTCCTCCTGGCCGAAAAGCAATTGATAGTAAGTGGGTCTTCAAAGTCAAGCGCGATGCAACTGGTTCTATCGAAAGGTACAAAGCTCGGCTTGTAATCAAAGGCTACATTCAAGTCAAAGGCATAGATTATGATAAGACATATTCGCCCGTTGCTCGTTACTGCTCAATTCGTTTTTTGTTGGCGATGGCAGCCAAGTACAAAATGATCATTCACCAGATGGACGCAGTGACTGCCTTTCTTCAAGGCGATTTGAGAGAAGAGATTTATATGCGTCAACCAGAAGGTTTTAGCGATAGAACGGCGAAGATTTGTCGTCTGAAGCGAGCGTTGTATGGTTTGAAGCAGTCCAGCCGTGTGTGGAACGACAAATTAAATGAAGTTCTCATTCGGGTACTCAAATTCAAGCGATCGTCAATAGACCAGTGTATCTATTATAAACACTCAAATCAAAATACCATAACACTGGCTGTGTGGGTGGATGACATCATGATATTTTCGAGCAACGCAACGATGTGCATCAAGTTAAAAAATGAATTGTCAACTCATTTTAAAATGAAAGACCTAGGCGAGGCGAAATCGTTGCTTGGTATGAATATAACTCGATATGCGGATGGTTCTCTTTCTATTGATCAGCGTCACTACATATCAGCATTCCTTAAGCACTTTAACATGGACGAATGTAATCCAGTCAACACACCATTGGACCCCAACCAAAAATTGTCTGAAGAGTTGTGTCCGAAAACAGATGCTGAGAAAAGAGAAATGGCAAACGTTCCTTATCAAGAGGCGATAGGGTGCATTATGTATGCTGCACAGATTAGTCGGCCAGATGTTTGCTTCGCTGTAAGTGCACTTAGTAGGTACAATAATAACTATGGTCGTGCACACTGGGCGGCGGTAAAGAGGGTGTTACGATATTTAAAGGGTACAATCGACTTCAAATTATTGTTTGATCCAAAGCAAAATGATGAAGTGGTAGGTAACTGCGACGCCGATTGGGCTAGTGACTTGGACAAAAGACGTTCAACAACTGGCTATGTATTTTTGTTACAAGGCGCTGCAATTTCTTGGACTTGTCGTCGTCAACCAACAATAGCTTTGTCTTCTACCGAGGCAGAGTTCATGTCGATGGTCGCAGCCATACAAGAGGCGCTTTGGTTAAAACGCTTTGAAACCGAAATTTTTTTGGAGGCATCAAAGACGATTCTTTTGTATTGCGATAACCAAGGCGCAATCAGTTTGGCGAAAAATAAAAATTATCATGCACGCACTAAACACATTGATGTGCGCAAATACTTCATACAAGAACACTTGTACCAAGACGTCGAAGGTGAAATCAAATTAAATCTACAATACAAGTCGACAAATGAAATGGTTGCGGATATATTGACCAAGGCCGTTAATAGCACAAAGCTAATCAAATTTATTCCAAATTTTGGACTTTATTCTAAATATTAATTTTGAATATTTTTCTTTCAATAATTTCTTTAATTTTTTCTAATATACATAAATTGAATTTTTAATTAACATTTTTTTTTTATATAAAACACTATAGTGAGGCTCTTGCAATAAATAATATATAGTGTTCCATTTAGTTCTAATATTATCATTGAACATGTCTATTATGTTTATAACACTTTCAGTATAACAATAAGAAAGCACATTAGAAATGTCAATTATATTTTTACCAAAAAATAAAACCTTCTTCTCTACTGTGTCATCAAAGTACTTGGACGTCTTTTCATTTATTGGTAATTTAATCTGTGCACTATATAATAATCTAAACTAAATTTCATCATTATCAGTGCACAATGTAAACTGATGGCTGTATTTAGAGGTGTGAAACTTATTTATGGCGAAAATAACAGCTAATCCTTCTCTGTGGAGTTGAGAATAATTTTGCTCCGAAGAGCTTAATGTGCATGAAGCATAAAACACGGGCTTCTCAGCTCCATCCACAACATGTGCCAAAATCACACCTACCCCTACTGGACTTGCGTCTGTCGAGAGAACTATCTCTTTCTGTGGGTCATATAACTCCAACACTTCAATATTTACCAGCAATTGTTTACATTTGCTGAATGCCTCTTCACATTTCGATGACCAAATAAACGCTTCACCTTTCCTCTTTAAATTGTTTAAGGCAAAACACTCTGTGGAAATGTCAGGTAAATACTGGTGATAAAAATTTAGCAATCCCAGAAACGATTCGAGCTGTTGTAAATTTTTCGGCGTAGGAGCTTCTAATATTGCCTTGACCTTTTCTCTTTGTGGGCTTAGGCCTCCTTCGAACAAGGTATGACCCAAAAAATCAACAGACGTTTTCAAAAACTTGCACTTTTGTAAATTAATACGCACATTATGTCTTGACAATCGTCTTAGGACCTCAAAAAATTGTTGTTTACATTCGGTTAGATTAGCACCACCGATGATAATGTCATCAATGTAACATAGGACTTTTTTAAGTCCTAAAAGGATCCTCTCCATTACCTGGAGCGCTACTCACTCCGAAAACCATACGGTTAAAAACATACAGACCATTAAATGTGTTAATAACTAAAATCTTTCTAGATTCTTCATTGACTGAAAGTTGCATGTATGCCCCTTTAAGGTCAATAACACAAAAATTTTGCATCCAAAAATCTGAACAAAAATTTCTTGCAACTTTCTTAAGGGATAATACATTGTCTCTATGCACTTATTTATTGTGACCTTACAGTCCACACAATTCCGAATAGAATCATCCTTTTTCGGAACGATAACAATGGGACTAGCCCAACGACTGACGCTAATTTTTTCTAAAATCCCTTCTTGAACCAACCGGTTCAACTCTTCATTGACCTTATCCCTTAATTTAAAGGATACACTATACGGGGCATGAAAAATTGGCACAACACCTGGCTTCAAAACAATATCAGCCTCAAACCCGACTATCGGCGGATTTAATGTGGTTTCAACTATATTTGGAAATCTACTTTTGATCTCACTTACGATTTCATCTTCTGTAGTCACACTAAAAACATCCAGCTCGGAAACATGGCATCAATCCATGGACGACCCATTAAACTTATTTTTGTATGACTGCCTTTGACTACCACGACTTCAAGATTAAACACTTTACCGGCAAAACATACTTCACAGTCCATTGTTTCAAGCTCATCTAATTCCCCACCTGTAACTGATACTAAATTAGACTTATTTCTAAAAATTTTGCAAGCAGAAAAAAATAACTTATTTTGATCCTCAGACATTACTGATGAAGTAGCACCAGTATCAATCTCCATTATAACTGGTTTTCCATTGATGACGACATCACATATTTCAGGTTGATTACTGATAACGTGAACAGTTGACTTCTTGTTGGGACACATTCGTGCTATATGCCCTTTTCGGTTGCACACAAAGCATTCCCAGTTGACTGCAGGGCAATCTTTATGTGCCGATCTTCCGCAACGATGACATTGACTTTGACTCTGTTGACGACTTGATTTAGACTGATGCTGATTTTGTGCACTTGAACGATGGTTGCTGGACTTCGAATTGTACGACGGCTTGGATAAGGTTTGCTTCTGGTTTTTTGACTGACCAGAAGAATATAAGGCATTGGTGGCTCTTGACACTTGAACTGAGCTTGACGCTTTTTCGGACGACTCTATTGTGAGGGCTTTATCACAGTACTGCTCGAAGGTAAGATTATCGTTCTCAAGCAAGGCTTGTTGGATCTTTTCGTGTTTTAATCCAACAATGAAACGGTCGGACAGTTGTTCATCGAGGATTTTCATTTTATAGATTCCAATTATAGAATCGACTGCATGTGACAAGGACTGTGCCGGTAACGCTGACGTTGGCGTTGCCCTGGTTGTGGACATGGTGGTTGTGGTGGTAGTGCTGGTGGTGGTGGTGGTGGTCGGCGCTGTGGTCGATGACATGAATGGTATGTAAGAAGCTTGGGTGGACACGTGACTGACATCCATAAAATCTCCAAAGCAACAATCCTGAGCTGCTGCCATAAGCCGTAAAATATACTCGCTTATGGACTCCCCCTGCTGTTGGACGACATCTTGAATCTTTCGGAGCGCTTGTTTGGTTTCGGCGCGAACTGACTACGCAGCAGAGATATGTTCTGATGGAAAGATTTTTTCACATGGTGACACTGGATAAGTCAACTTTGCGAGTAACTCGTACATGAGTACCTAATTAATGATCATTAATATAATTCTTCGTTTACACT
The DNA here is from genome assembly GCA_947049315.1 of Epistrophella euchroma. NCBI lineage: Eukaryota > Metazoa > Arthropoda > Insecta > Diptera > Syrphidae > Epistrophella > Epistrophella euchroma. Next base: position 78,218,253 of record OX346245.1, on the reverse strand, counting down.
TCTCATCCGAACATTACATTATGAGATAATATACTACAATTTTGAACTTTAAGATATCAGAATTGATGTCCCATTCTAGGCCCAATGCTTTAACCACAGTTTTATCAAATTCAAATTTATTAGTGATTTCCTTGTACTCCTCAGGAATAGTACTTAACAGTTTAGATGAATTTGATATCCACTTAAAGCCACCAGATTTTAAAAGGTCACAAAGCTGAATTTGAAGATGTTTTGCTTCTGAAATTGTATCAGTGCCTGAGATAACATCATCTACGTAAGTATCCGAAAGTAACACATTACTAGCTTCAGGAAAGAATTTTTTCTCATCTTCTGCAAGTTGCTGATGCACCTTTATGGAAATATATGGAGCTGATGTTGTTCCATAGGTTACAGTGCATAGTTTGAAACTTAAAATATTTTTAGTTGTAGGATCCCGCCATAGAATTTGTTGGTATTTCTGTTGTTCAGGTAGATTTTTGATTTGGCGGAACATTTTTTCTATGTCAGATCAAAATCCAATCTTAAACCTTCGCCACCTTGTTATGATTGTTGGAAGATCATTCTGCAGGGCTAAACTAGATGAGAGCTCTTCGTTTAATGATGAACCAAGTGGTGTTTTGCTGCTTCCATCGAAAACGACACGAAGTTTAGTAGTTGAACTAAGGTGTCTTTTTTCAACCAATTCTTCTTCAAAACACACGAAGTAATTCATCAAGAGTACAGACGTAAAACATTTTTGATGTTGGCCCTGAAACAACCCAACCAAAATGTGAAAGCTGTAAGAAAATACTATTCTTGTGTCTTTTGTGCTCAGGAAGAACAATTTCTCCATAAACATCTCGACCAAGCAAAAGGTCTATTTGGCTTCTTTCTGCAAAATATGGGTCGGCTAAAAATATATAAGTAGAGTACTTTTGTTTACTGCCAATGGCTGGTATGAAGTAATTGAAGGAAGAACAAGAGCGTTGCATTCTAACTTAAAATTGTTTTCATATAAAGAGTGCATGGATATGGATAAGGTCACAAAATTGCGTGAAACTAAAGTGAGATTTCCCCCAACACCGCATATTTTTGCAAAGGTTTTAAATTTCTGGATCTGAAGAGTTTGAACCGCGTCTTCCGTGATGAATGTTCCTTGGTCAAGGAGAGCTCTGAGAAAGAATGTTTTACCTTTAACTTGTACAGGCACTCTTATTGTAGCCAAAAGAACTTGAGGTAAAGCAAAGCTATCAAGAGCACTACATTTACATGTAAAATTGTTGAACTGATCATTAGATGACGTTTTCTGATTAAACGATGCAGTATGTTTACGTATTAAATCTGTTTTTTGGGCCCCTGTGGATGTTGAAGGGCCGTTGTTGTTGTTGGAGTTCCCCGAGAGATCATTGTGTATGATAGTACTCTTGACATATATATGTTATTAAATCACGTCTAGCAGAAGAGGGTAGAGCAGCAAATTTGAAGCATTTATAGAGCAAGTGCCTTTTTTCGCAGCAAGGGCAGTCAATGTCAGCATTGACAGCAGTTAAGTGAACGTTTCGGTAGAATTGTCTTCTGTTATTTATAATTGGTTTCTTAATCAATTGGTTTCTTTCAGAAGAGACACAAGACTCAGAATTTCCAGCGTTTAGTTTATCAATAGATTCCAATGCAAGGTACGTTGTTTCGAGGAAAGCAAGGAGATCTTTCATTGAAGGAATTTCAGTAGAAGCTTTAAAAGATTGCTCCCACGACACGAACCTTGTAAAAAATAATATTTTTGCACATTTGAAAGGCTTAAAATATTGTGCACTAATGAAACAAACATGTCTCTGTAGTAAATCCAAGACAAATAGTCGCCAGAAAAGGACGGAAGTTGGATTTTTGGTAGACGTGCGTCTGTGTTAACACTTTCGTTATGAAAGTTTGATGGAGTATTGAATGTACTCGTGTGAGGTGGTGGAGAGTTTAAGGACTGAAGATCAGTGAAAAATTCCAATAATTTACCTTTAAATGTCAAATAAAGGTCTTTGAAGGCGTAAAAGACATCATCTTTAACGTAAGGTATTTCCAATAATGCAAAGCATTATCATCTACATATAGACAAAGAGCATCGTGATTTTCTTTGAACTCTTTGCAAATCGTACCTATTTCTTCAACAAAACTCTTTACCAGACCACGTGTTTTTGCATCTTTGGTCTTACCATCAAAATTTCGTATTAATGACTGCAGCTGTTTAAGTGTTCTACGCTGATGTTCAATAGAACTCGCCAGGTTTTCCATTTTTATTATCAAGGTTTATTTTATTTGGAAAATAAATCAAAAAAAAAAAAATCATACATACATAGACCGAAAAAAAGGTCAAGTTCTCAGTCCCGATCACTCAAAGGAATTGTGTAAAAATAATTAATTAATTTTGTATGTTTCCAACTATTTTAGATTTAATACAAATTTAATAGGAATTCAAGTTCCCGAGTTTCGGCACCATTTAATGTACGAGAGTATATTTAATTGTTTAGAAATTCAAAGAACAAGTACAATTTCGAATTCAATTATTTTATTAATTAGATTTAACCACAGATTAGGTAGATAGTCGAAACTTGAATGCCTGATAAGCTGGAAAAAAGACAGTAAGGAGGTATATGTAATGTACATTTCGATAAATAAAGCACAGTTGTAATGTGCTGTTTATAAATATATAAGAGGACCATTCAACTCGTAGGAGAAGGTATGTAAACATTATTTACTTTAACTAGGAGAAAAGCTTTCACAACATTTAAAAATGATAATTAGTTACAATCTGGGTCCTTAGCATAGGTATAACTCATATTATTTAGTTACATAAGTTCGATAAGTGCGTAAACAGTTGCAAAAAACAGCTTTGGGTTAAGTAGCCTCTGCTAGCTGCATAGCACAGAGACGATGTTGCAATTTGGTGCAGCTTGACAAAATGTTGGAAAGGTTTTGTAATTTAGAAGAGGTTACTAGTAAATTACTAATCACCTCTCACCCCAGAACAGGAACGTTTGGAAGAAAACAGAATTATCAGGTCTTGCCAAATGGTCGACTTCGTGTTAAACTCACATTCAAGGAGAGTACGTCTAAGGTTGGAAATTCTTTGGATATAGCAAAGAAGAGGTTCTACTCTTTAGAAAGGAGACTAACCAAAAACTTAGTAGGTACTAAAACAACAATATTGAGGAATATCTAAAACTGGGACACATGTCCCTCGTTGAGAACATTAATTTACATCAGCCTCATTACTTTATGCCGCATTAATGCGTTCTACGTCCTGATAGTTCTTCAACAAAACTTAGAGTTATTTGACGCATCATGTCATACTACGACTAAAGTATCACCCAACAATTTACTCATGGTAGGACAAATTATACAGGACGAAATGTATTCGATAGTTTTGCGGCTTAGAACTCATCGATTGGCGCTGACAGCCGACATACGAAAAATGTGTCGTCAGATTGAAGTTCATCCAGATGATCGACGCTTTCAACTTATCCTTTGGAGGAGTGATTCTTATGACATACTTTAAACGTTTTGCTTAAATACCGTTACGTACGGAACGTCCGCTGCGCCATTCTTAGCAACGTGTTGAAACAAAGTTCAATATCCTATTGCAAGCAAAGTTATCCAAAGTGATTTCTACGTCGATGATCTCATTACAGGAGCCAACACCATCAAAGAACTTATACTAATCAAAGAAAAAGTAACCCAAGTGTTAGGTTTACCTAATTTCGAGTTGTATAAGTGGCACTCCAACGCGTTGATAGTCCTTCAATAAAAAATTCAAAATTGGAGTTGAAAATTGATGAAATGGAAATAACAAAAACTCTTGGCATTGAATGGAACCCTAAGGATGGCTTATTCAACTTCTTCGCCAAAAACACACTTTCGATAAAGAATTTGACCAAAATTGATGGCAAAATTATTAAAAAGGTTGAAGATTTACTAAAAATTAAGTCAAATGAAGTCTTCTTTTGGGTGGATTCCGAAATGGTTTTATATTGACTTTCATCTTCAAGTAGCCTGTATGGAACTTTCGTGGCTAATAGATCAAGTTTCCTATACTTTTACCAGGTGATAGTTATTTGGTGAGGGAATACGTTCGGCATATCCATATTCGAAATTACCACGCTGGACCTCAGGCTCTTTTAAACTTCTGACGCATTTATTGCATTACTTAAGAGGTTCATTGGACGAAGGGGTGGTCCATCGAAAATTTACTGCGATAACGCAACCTATTTTGTTGGCGCAAAAACTAAATTAATAGAATTTAGAGATTCATTAAAAAAAAAAAAAAAAAATATTCTTGAGTTCGTTGCAGATAAAGGAATTCAGTTCGAGTTCATACCACCCCGCACTCCTCATTTCGGAGGCATTTGGGAGGCGGGGGTAAAATCCGCAAAAACTTTTCTAACAAAACCTTTTGGAGCAGCTCTTCTAATATTTGAGGATCTCAACACTGCACATGTGGAAGTACAGTGGTTGACTCAACTCTAGGCCAATTACTGCAATCTACTCAAGTCCAAGTGACTTCAGTGCCCTTACAGCGGCACATTTTTTGATTGGGTCCCCCATGAATTCGTTTCCAGAATCGGAAAAAAACATTAACAAAAATTCTTTTCTTCATAGATGGCAAAGAGTCACAGCCAGGGGTCCCAGGTCCCCAAAACATTTTCCCCCTTTTTTTGACACCAAAATGTTTTTTTTTTCCTCTAATTTAAAAAAAAAATCCCTTTTTTCCCCTAAGTAAATTACTTATAATTTTGTGAAGAAAACACAAAATATATATTTTTTTTTAAATTTATGTAAAAACATTTTTGTACATATGTCACTAATATAATAGTGTGCCAATTACAAAACCGACTGAACAAAAACAAAAAATTTTTTAAATTTAATTATTCTGTCCTTAATCATTGTTTCGGCTAAGACAAAAAATAAGACCAGCAAGCTTTTTCTGTTTCATCACGAAATTTAATGCTTTAAATCTTTTTCTAAACATCTTTGTCGGTTTAGTTTTCACTAGAACTATTCAAAATAAAGACTCCTTGCATTTGTTTTCTTTCTTTTCACCGAAAAATTAATTTCATATAAAAGAATAAATCAGGATAAAGGTTCAAATTGGTTTAAATTTTCGATTAAATTTTGACGCTTCTATACGTACTGGTTCATTTCAAAAATGAATATTCGGATAAAATTTTGCGGATTTTTATTATTTAATCACAAGACATAATTACCCTTGGCTAGCGCGGATATAGAATTTTAAAAGTATTTTGAAGCTTCCTAAAATTGCGATAGTACATACCTGTTTCGTAACATGAAATTTTCGCAAAGTTCTCACAGCAGAGTTTTTTTCTATAGGTTTTTACAGCAAAATTTGAAAATTTGTGAAAAAACTGTAAGAAGTTTCATCTTGTTTCCAATTATATCTTTTTTAGCCAAAAAAATGAAAGCATTTAGAACAGAACTTTTATTTTTCCCCCTTTTGGCTTGTCCCTTTTTTTCCCCTCAATCTGGGGAGATGGTCACAGCACTTAAACAGCTTTTTTGGAAGAGGTGGTCAATTTCCGTAGTCTTCAAGAGAAGTCCAAATGGTTCAAGACCAAACCAAACGTTGAAGAATGTTCCCTTGTGGTAATGCAGGATGAAAATCTACCACCCTACAAGTGGGCTCTTGCCAGAGTAGAACCAGTTTTCCGAGGTCAAGACGAAAAGGTACGAGTTGTCGACTTGAAGACTGCAGCTGGAAGATTTCGCCCGTCGCAAAGATAGCACCGCTAACTGGCTGAACAGAATAGAATGACGGAACTGAAGCCGCAGACGGAACTGGAAGAGCTATCAAAAAGTGTCGTACGTTATTTTTTTTACATTTCCACAATGAAGCTGTACAGCTTTGTAAGTATTTTGAAGAAAAACAAATGAATATTATTGTGTACAAGCTCAGAATTCACATTTTTTGTTTCCAATAATTTTCCTTTTAATAAATAATTTTTTTCGCTATACAAATAACCACAATATTTTTTTCCCACCCAAAAAGTTGTTTTTTTTTCTTCATACAATTTGAAACGTCAAAAGTGCCGTACGTGAAAAGTTAAAAGTTGGTGAACTCTTCCGTCTGCGTCTGCAGCTCCGTATGCGTCTACGTTCCGTTGTGTTCGCAACATTGAATTTGCGTGTATTTAATATTTTGACAGCTATTCCAGTTCCAGTTCCGTCTGCGTCACCATTCTGTTCAGCCAGTAAGTTGGTTTGAAAGCACATCTTGTCAATGGGGCCAGAATTTTGCGGCCAAAATATGTAGTTGTATAAAAACATAGAATATTTGAATTTCCCGCCACACAAAAATGTGTATTCATTTAGTACAAATCATTTAAGTTTTATTTCATTTCATTTTTATTTTTGCTCTATTAAAGAAACTCACCAGACTTTAATCTGGCTTTTCTAGTATGTATAATTGAAAAATGTAATTCGCTTTGAGTAAAACCTTCAGACTATTTACATCGTGTGCTTCAGAGTTGCTTAACCATTAAAATATTGAAATATTGAATTATAAAGTTTTTTTTGTTAGACAAACATACATTGCAAATTTTACAAGCACTAAAATCAGCACTAAATTCCTGCATCATTAGATGATGTGTGGTGGTCCTAGCTTGATGTCAAGTTGGGTCCGCCACAGGTTTAAGGGGCAAGGGTAGGTCTTTTTAATGAGAGTTTTGGCAATTAGTAGCACTAAATTCCTTCATCATTATTTTTTTGAATTTTTGTGTTTTAAGGTGTGGCGGTCCTAGCTTGACGTCAAGCTTAGTCCGCCACAGGTTTGAGGCGAAGGAGATTTTAGTTCCAGATCAGGAATGCGGTACAAAATTGGAACTTAATTAGCACTAAATTCCTGCATCATTAAAAATTCAAATTTCGATTGTGGCGGACCTAGATTGACGGACAATGAACACGCATTTTTTCATTGTAATAAACATACTTTTTAGCATCAAAAACTTATTAAATACTATCAATTATCTTAATATTATTACATTATCGTGTAGATTGTCTCACTAACTGAAATGATGGCTGGTGTTAAAGCTCCAACAAGAACTGTACAGTTTTTTCAATTAACATGTTGGCCCATGGGACATAAAGTATAATTGCATGATTATTATTGTTTTTATTTAAATAATAATTTTAATTAAAGGTGCCAAGTTCTACAAATTCTTTGGTATATTTGATGAATATGGTTGAAAGCTGGAGAAGGAAAACTGATTATGGACCAGTCTGCGTAGTTACACCGTACGTGATTTAAAAATAATAACTTAAAAATTTTACATTTTTTTTGTAACAGAAACCAGACTATACTTTTCGGGATGTTTTTTTTTTCATTTTTTCAACTGGAATTCAAGCTCGTATATCGGCTCAGATTTTTTTTTTAGACATTTATGAGATTATTTAAAAATGTACCTTAACGAGTAACGATTCATAGAAGTACCAATACCATTTTTTTAAATTCAGTTTTAAAATCATTCCAATATCTGTTTTACCTCTGAGAAGTCGTAATGAGGCTTGGTTGGTTGGTTCTTCTAATGGCCGATTTCATAAAGCCCTTTTAACCATTTAAAAGCATAAATCAGGCTGATTTTGACCTTGGTTTATGTTGGCTTTAAGGGCTGCTGTGGTTTGTGGTTCATTCATAGAAAAGTCTAAAATCCGTTTGTTATAATTGTGTGCCTTTAGTATTCTCCAGGGCTATGTTTTTGTCTCGTTTCCAATTCTGCTCAGAGTTTGTCTGCCTTAGTTTACTTGGCAATATTTTAACATCTGTGTGATGCATCAGATAAGATAAGGTGCGAATCCAGTCGCAGAGGTTTCAGTTTCATTGTGTTTTTGTGTGCACATCTGTGCTACCGTTGTCTGAGTTAATTTTTTTGAATCTCTTTCTTTGATTTTGCATCTAATTTTATTGAGTAGGGTTCGTTTGAGCCTTTCATTCAATCCATTAGATAAAAGACCATAGGCGCCCGCAGAAAGGGCAAGACGGGGGCACTTGCCCCCCCGGCTCTGAGCCATAATACATTTTTTTACTAGGGATTTTGTATAAAACGGGATCGCCGCGCTAAAATGAAATGCAAATTTTCATGAACTATAGGGCATTAAAATCTACATGTTTTGAATCAATAATTCAACAAGCTAAATTAAAAAGTGCCTTCTACTTGCCTGATTTATATCAGTTGTACATAAAATTTGTAGTATAAAAAACCTTTGAAATTATTTCTTGTTGACGATATTGCTTAAACAAAATATTTTCGTGACAACATTTTTCAAAATTCACGGGTTGCCCTCCTGGCCCTCCTGGTTGGTACCTTGCAGCAAGCGCAAGCATAAGGCTTATGGATTCAAGGCGAGCTACAGGAGAAAAAGTTTCCATTTCGATGTAGCAAGTGCAACAAACTCGGGCACAAGGCTGCTGATTGCCGTGTAAAACGTCAAGCTTCACGTGCTGAATGTGTAAAGGATTCCTTCTACGTAATGTCAGATACTTATGAACATGCCAGGAGCACTAATATCATGGATTTGAAACGAAGCTGGTGTTTGGATAGTGGGTGCACATCCCACCTGTGCCGTGAAGAAGAAAATTTCGAATCTTTAACGTCTATAAAGCTAGCACAAACACATTAGCATAATCAATTTAAACTATAACTAGAATTTTGTGCTCTTTTTGTGCTATTTTTGTGTGGAAGTCAATATTTTTGTGCTAGCATAGTTTTCGTTTTATGCAAATCTATGCTACCTTAATATTAAGCTAGCAAAACTTTTAAACCGCCCAGCATAATCAATTAAAATAAAAACTAGAATTTTGTGCTATTTTTGTGCTTTTATTCTGTGCAAGTCTCGATTTTTGTGCTAGCATAGTTTTTGATTTATGCATAATTATGCTTCCCATATAAAGCTGGCAAAACTTCTAAACCGCTCAGCATAATCCATTGAAAAAAAAACTAGAATTATGTGCTATTTTTGTGCTTTTATTCTGTGCAAATCTCGATTTTTGTGCTAGCATAGTTTTTGATTTATGCATAATTATGCTTCCCATATAAAGCTAGCAAAACTTCTAAACCGCCCAGCATAATCAATTGAAATAAAAACTAGAATTAAGTGCTATTTTTGTGCTTTTATTCTGTGCAAGTCTCGATTTTTGTGCTAGCATAGTTTTTGATTTATGCATAATTATGCATTTGTATGCTACCATATAAAGCTAGCAAAACTTCTAAACCGCTCAGCATAATCAGTTGAAATAAAAACTAGAATTATGTGCTATTTTTGTGCTTTTATTCTGTGCAAGTCTCGATTTTTGTGCTAGCATAGTTTTTGATTTATGCATAATTATGCTTCCCATATAAAGCTAGAAAAACTTCTAAACCGCCCAGCATAATCAATTGAAATAAAAACTAGAATTATATGCTATTTTTGTGCTTTTATTCTGTGCAAGTCTCGATTTTTGTGCTTGCATAGTTTTTGATTTATGCATAATTATGCTTCCCATATAAGGCTAGCAAAACTTTTGAACCGCCCAGCATAATCAATTGAAAGTCCTGCCTCACGTAACACAAAAAATGACCATCGTCTAGACGATCACGTTTTGACGATCAAATATTTGATGTAGTAAGTCGATAATCATCAAAACTCTATCGTTAAAACGATGGCTTTTGGGCGATACCTAGATACAAAAAGTTTATTTATTTTGCAAAGTGACAACAAAAATTCGAGAAAAATACAAATTATATGAAAAATAAAAAAAAAAAGTGCGCCAGCAGGGAACGAACACCGAACCTCTCGGTTATAAATAACTATTCCACCGCGCCACCATCAAATTTAAAAGTTGTCGATTTTTTGAATTTACAAGCAAACCGTGCACTACTTCATGTTTATCGTTTTAAAATTACAATGACACCCCAGTTTATTTGGTTATTTTTTTTTTTAATTACAAGTTGAGATTGATGCTGTTACATTAGTAGGTATTTTAAATCAATTTTCTTTGATTTATTTAAAATCATGCTATTTATCTATAGGTAGGTAAAAATAATATAAAACAATTCTCTCTTGCAAATATTTTTTCCCAATGTTACCTATCATACAAGCATTAAAAGTTCTCTAAACCTACTTTGCCTAGCTTTTTCTTGGATAGTTTGATTAGTGTGGAAAACTACCCTTCAACTGAATAATATTATGGCGTTAAGTTCAGCTTCAGACAGTTTAATAGCTACCAAAAAGATTCCATTACGAAGATCTTTTTTTAAATTGGAAAAAACGGCTTTCTAAAAACCTTAGCCCTGGGACAACGTATTGCCAAAATTTAAATTGTGTATGAAAGACTGACATTTTTGGCTTCCAAACGTTCGAGCTTTTTTTTTTTTTTTTTTATTTTGGTCGTTATATTTCAAAACTGCGATGATATGTTTCGAAAAATTACGTTAAATTGCCAAATGGCTTCCCAATTTCCTGAAAACAGGACGGATGTCATATAATATAATATATACATATAGGTATGTATATTTTTAGAGGTAGTAAACAGGGCTTCTATTCATTTGAAACTGATTTTTGAATTATAAAAAGTAAATTTTCTAATTTTAATAGTGTCTTTAGGTACCTAGCTAAATATGAAATAAATAGCATACAACTTTTTCAAAGTGCCATATGTATATTCTTATAATTTAATTCAATAAAAAAAAAACAAGCATAAAAAGAAAATTTTTATTAAAAAATAACACGTTTTATAATGTTTTTTTCTTGCAATAAAAAGTCGTTATTTTCAAATAGTTCGAAATCTTAGTTTATCCAATCGCAATAAGATGGTTTTTTTTTTTCGAAGATCTATTTATATGAAATAGTCAAGACTCAAGAGAGAGGAGAATCAAGGAATGTTATTATGAGTTGCATGCAACTTATAGTAGTCAAAAAAAGCAAAAAGAATAATGTGAGTTTGTGTGGGTCAGTATGATTGCGCCAACATCAACCAACACATTGAATTGCATAGAAGGGGGTGAAGGACGAGAATATTTTTGTTGTGTGTAGCATACATATGCATAATTATGCATAAATCAAAAACTATGCTAGCACAAAAATCGAGACTTGCACAGAATAAAAGCACAAAAATAGGACATAATTCTAGTTTTTATTTCAATTGATTATGCTGAGCGGTTTAGAAGTTTTGCTAGCCTTATATGGGACGCATAATTATGCATAAATCAAAAACTACGCTAGCACAAAAATCGAGACTTGCACAGAATAAAAGCACAAAAATAGCACATAATTCTAGGTTTTATTTCAATTGATTATGCTGAGCGGTTTAGAAGTTTTGCTAGCTTTATATGGCAGCATAAATATGCATAAATCAAAAACTATGCAAGCACAAAAATCGAGACTTACACAGAATAAAAGCACAAAAATAGCACATAATTCTAGTTTTTATTTCAATGGATTATGCTGAGCGGTTTAGAAGTTTTGCAAGCTTTATATGGGACGCATTATGCATAAATCAAAAACTACGCTAGCACAAAAATTGAGACTTGAACAGAATAAAAGCACAAAAATAGCACATAATTCTAGTTTTTATTTCAATGGATTATGCTGGGCGGTTTAGAAGTTTTGCCAGCTTTATATGGGAAGCATAATTATGCATAAATCAAAAACTATGCTAGCACAAAAATCGAGACTTGCACAGAATAAAAGCACAAAAATAGCACATAGTTCTAGTTTATTATTTCAACTGATTATGCTGAGCGGTTTAGAAGTTTTGCTAGCTTTATATGGTAGTATACAAATGCATAATTATGCATAAATCAAAAACTATGCTAGCACAAAAATCGAGACTTGCACAGAATAAAAGCACAAAAATAGCACATATTTCTAGTTTTTATTTCAATGGATTATGCTGGGCGGTTTAAAAGTTTTGCCAGCTTTATATGGGAAGCATAATTATGCATAAATCAAAAGCTATGCTAGCACAAAAATCGAGACTTGCACAGAATAAAAGCACAAAAATAGCACATAATTCGAGTTTTTATTTCAACTGATTATGCTGAGTGGTTTAGAAGTTTTGCTAGCTTTATATGGTAGCATACAAATGCATAATTATGCATAAATCAAAAACTATGCTAGCACAAAAATCGAGACTTGCACAGAATAAAAGCACAAAAATAGCACAAAATTCTAGTTTTTATTTTAATTGATTATGTTGAGCGATTTAAAAGTTTTGCTAGCTTAATATTAAGGTAGCATAGATTTGCATAAAACGAAAACTATGCTAGCACAAAAATATTGACTTCCACACAAAAATAGCACAAAAAGAGCACAAAATTCTAGATATGGTTTAAATTGATTATGCTAATGTGTATGTGCTAGCTTTATAGACGTCCAATATCTTTGATGAATACCTTAAGTCGCAAGGTATTAAAAGAAGGCTTTCAACTCCTTACACGCCTCAACAAAGCAGGGTAAGTGAAAGAAAGAACCGTACCTTGGTCGAGATGGCCCGATGTATGGTACTGCAAGCTGGACTTTCTCCGTCGTTTTGGGCTGAGGCGATATGTACCGCTAATTATTTGAGGAATCGTTGTCCGTCAAAAAGCCTTGATGGTAAAAAACCATTTGAAATTTGGATGGGACATGTTCCAAACTTAAAACACCTTCAAATATTCGGTTGCAGAGCTTTCGTAAAGAATAAAGAACCAAACAAAGATAAATTTGGAGCTCGTTCGACTGAAGGTATATTTGTTGGGTACTCAAATGAGGCAAAAGCATATCGAATTTGGATGCCATCAGCGAGAAAAATTTCAATTTCAAGAGATGTTACGTTTCTTGATGAATCCACAGAGATCCGAGAGGATGTTGATATTATCTCGTCTGAAACAAAGTATGGCAATGCTGAGTGTCTGGATCAACGGTGTTTCTCTAAATCTGACGATATTGAAAGTTCATGCGCTCAAGATCCTAGTAGGCAGCTTGGTGAGCCTTGTGTAACTGATCAACATACACAAATCGAAAATGACGCTGAGATTCTTTTTAATAGTGATGTTGTGGCCTACGCATTTAATGCTGAAATAAGTTTCAAGGAAGCCCTCCAAGGTAGTGACTGTGCTGAGTGGAAAAACGCCATTGTAGACGAAGTTAAAAGTCTAATTAAGAATGATACTTGGAATCTGGTTCATGAACAAGCGGAACGAAGAAAGGTTGGGTGTCGATTCGTGCTTACAAATAAACGTAATGCAGATGGTGTTGTTACGAGACGGAAGGCTCGCCTTGTAGCCCAAGGTTTTACTCAACAACCAGGCATAGACTACACAAAAACAATTTCTCCTGTAGCTCGCCTTGAAGCCATACGCCTTATGCTTGCGCTTGCTGCAAGGTACCAACTCAAAGTTCATCAAGTCGATATCACATCAGCGTATCTTAATGGAACATTAAATGAGCAAATTTATATGAAACCACCACCGTTACTAGAAGATATTTTAGAAAAAATCCTACATAGTGAGCCGACAAACAGTTATATTACCCAGAAGACAAAAACAATGCTTAAATCTTTTCGCGAAGGGAAACAGGTGTGTTACCTGAAGAAGGCTCTCTATGGCTTGAAACAAGCCGGACATCAATGGAATGAAAGATTTGACCGTAAGTTGCAGAAAATAGGACTAAAAGCCACAAAATCAGATCCATGCGTGTATGTTGCATGGAAAATTGGAAAAATCTTAATTCTCTCAATCTATGTTGATGATATACTTCTTTGCTCTAAAGATCTGAATTGGATACAAACAATTAAAAATAGTCTCATGGAAGACTTCGAAGTAAAAGATCTTGGAGAGGCAAAATACTGTCTTGGAATCGAAATCACTCAAGATTCAGGCTATATATCTATTAGTCAAAAGGGTTACATCCGTAACTTGCTTCAGAGATTTAATATACAGGACGCCAAACCATTAAGTATTCCCATGCAACCAGACTCAAGGCTTGTTAAGGATGACAACTCTCATGACCAAGAAAAACGACCATACAGAGAGTTGATTGGATGCTTAATGTATGCTGCTGTTTGTTCCCGGCCAGATAGTCCCCATGTAACAAGTGTTCTTGCTCAATTCAATAGTTGCTTCAACGATGTTCATTGGGGTGCTGCAAAGCGTGTACTACGCTATCTTAAGGGAACATTAGACTATGGATTGCGTTATTCTTCAAATCAGGAAGGCATAAATGGATTCGTCGATTCCGATTGGGGAAGGTGCGTAATCGATAGACGCTCTAACACTGGTTTTGTGTTCACGATTTCTAATGCGGTAGTAAGCTGGAAATCTCAAAAACAAAAAACTGTGGCTCTGTCTTCAACAAATCATATGTTTCATCAAAGGACTAAACATATAGACATCCGGCATCATTTTATTCGCAATGTCTTATTAGAAGGAAGCATCAAACTAGAATATTTACCTACGGAAAGGATGCCTGCAGATGTTCTTACTAAGGCATTAACTGGACCAAAGCATTACAATTGTTTGTCGAAACTTGGAGTCATCAAGGTATGGAGATCATCTCATTGAGGGGGCGTGTTGGACATCCCTGCCAATTCGTGCTCATACATACCTACCAACATTTACATACCAACATTATTCTTTTTTTTTTTCATCTGTCATTCTGACTTGATCCCTTTTTTCTTATTCTGAATTATCCTCTAAAATGAACTAGTTGTCTTTCGCTTAGAGCTCTAAATAAATCTTTTATTATAAAAAACATCACTTTGTGTTTGCAATTCAATTATATTTCTGGTAGTTTTAATCTTTTTAATTAATCGGTTCTACATACCAACACAAAGGAATTATAATAAAAGCGACGACATTGCTTAAACAAAATATTTTCGTGACAACATTTTTCAAAATTCACGGGTTGCCTCCTGTTATTTTACCACCACAAATGGATTATAATACAAACAAACACATAAAATTTATTTTTAATTTTAGACCGTACCCAGCGGAACTACAATTCACTTTTCAACAATCAGTCATGCTTTTGATGACGTATGTACTTATGTAAGAATTATTTGAATTTTCTTGAATAGAATAACAAAAATTAAGCAATTGAAAAAAAATCATCCAAACATGGAACTTTGAAAGTTGAAAAAACTAAAACTAGTGTTGAATAAATTTCATATTTACCATTTGAAACGCTATTGACTAAAAAGGAAAACATCCTAAAAATCATAGTTTTTTATATTGTTTGAAGTTTGACATTTTTTGTTGTAAAACTTGAAATTTTTAAGTTCACATAGGTACCTATTGTTAATATAAATGTTAGACAAAATGTATTAAATCTTAAAGTGGGCGAAAATCTCAGCTCCATTAAAATACATAATAATAATAATATTTTTTTTTTTTTTTCCTTTAAGGGAAGCGGGAGAAATGCTTTATGCACCATAAGGAGGCCTTTTCGGCGTTGACCCATTGACCATCCCCGTGTGTCGGACTCGTTCAGTGTGACATACCGACCAAAACTCCTCCATAACCCTTTTTGGCGTCTGACCCACCCCCCCGGGACCGCTCTTTGCATTACTTCAGGGGGGTTGTCATGATTCCCTTCCGGGATTAACTTACGGGTTCAACTGTTTCCCGATCATTTTCTTCTGAGAATATATTCTACAAATGTACAGATTTTATGCCAATTTTGGTCGCTGTTTAACATCTTCTGCACTATGTTATCTTGTGTAATTTCACCAACACTTCTCTGGAGCTCTTGGCGTTGGGCTTCCCATCTCGAGCAGGCGAAGAATGTATGGTGCGCATCGTCTGTTTGAGAGTCTTGGTATTGGCAGGCTGGGCTATTCTTTTTGCCGATCTTATGGAGGAAGGCGTTGAAATACCCGTGTCCGGTGAGGAACTGTGTGGTGTAGTAGTTCACTTCTCCGTGTTTCCGGTCGTTCCAATCAGCCACGTTCCTGATTAACCTCGCTGTCCATCTGCCTCTACTTTCCGAGCTCCAGCGCTCTTGCCACTTCTGTATCGTAAGCTCCTTTGCTTGTGCGGTTGCCGCTTCCACTCCGATTTCCGCCTTTTTGCCGTGGGCGTACTTCCTTTGTGCCGCTAGAAGGTCGATAGGGATCACTCCTGCGATTACGAGGGCCGCTGGCCCCGACACCGTTCGGTAACAGCTAGCCACGCGTAGAGCTCCGCGTCTTTGTACTGCCGCCATCTGTTTCCGATATTTCTCCTGTCGTAGCATGTCTGTCCAGATTTCGCATCCGTAGAGGAGGATCGCGTGCGTGGTCGACATCAGGAGCTTTCGCTTGCTGGCTGTTGGACCGCCTACATTCGCCATCAGTCTGCTCAGCGATGTAGTTACTTTCGACGCTCGTTCCTCTGCGCTCTTTATCTGTTGCCAGAAAGTGTCTAGACTCAGTCCCAGGTATTTCACCGCATCCTTGCTTTTTATAAATTCAGGGCCAATTTGGAAGTCAATTTGAGTGGGGATCCTCTTCGTTGTCAGAAGGACTATCTCAGTTTTTTCGGTTGCCAAGCTGAGACCGTGTTCGTCCAACCAGAAATTTGCTCGTCGCATGACTTGGTTTAACTTTCTTTGCGCGCTTTCGGTGTCTCTTGCCGTTATTACCGCCGCGATGTCGTCTGCATACCCAACCAGGAATGTGTCTTCGGGCATCTCCATGCGAAGTATATCCTCGTAGCAAATATTCCAAAGGTTTGGTCCCAGGATCGAACCTTGCGCTGCTCCAGAGGTTATTTCCTTCCTTCGTGGGCCTTCTGTGGTTTCGTACATTAACTCGCGATCCCTGAGATAGTCCTTCAGCATACGCAAGAGATAAGCCGGGATGTTGAATCTATCTTCCAGTGCTTTCAGCATGTCGATCCATCTGGCTGAGTTGAAGGCATTTCGTACGTCCAGTGTTGCCAACAGTACGATCTTCCTTGAAAAGTGATTTCCCTGTTGAGCGTTTTGTGAGGCTTTCACCACTTCTTGAATAGCCCCGATCGTAGAGTGTCCTTTTCTAAATCCGTACTGTCTTCCTGATAAGTCTCCTGCTCTTTGTACTGCGTCTGTAAGCCGTGATTTAAGCATCTTCTCCAGAAGTTTTCCAGCAGTGTCCAGCATGCACAGTGGCTTGTATGCGGATGGAGAGTCTGGGTCTCCTTTGCCTTTGCTGATCAACACTAGACGTTGTTTTTTCCAGACCTTGGGAAAGACGCCTTCCTCGAGGCAGCTGTTGTACATATTTAGCAATAGATGAGGGGATGTGGTTGCGTTCTCTTTCAGTACTTCTGCAGGTATTCCATCAGGGTCGGGGGCCCTTCTATTCTGAAGGTTCTGTGCGGCTAAGCCGAGCTCTTCTTCGTTGAAAAGTGGAGTTTTATATCCCTGGGCCGGTGTGTGGTCGGGAGGCCTAACAGGGTGAGCTGGGAAAAGTGTATCCACAATGTACTCCACCTTTCCTTCGTTGAGGGTGGGTGGGGCAGCCTGAGCTCCAAGTTTCCGCATTACGATTCTGTAACCTTGTCCCCAGGGGTCACTGTTAACATCTTGGCGAAGATCCTCCCACTTCTGTTTTTTGCTCGTATTGATGACCCTCTTGAGCTCGGATCTTTTATTTCGGAATTCCGCTAGGGCATCCTCCAAGTGCTCAGTGTGTGTTCTCCTTCCCCTAGTGGTTGGAGTTGTAAGCATCTCCTCCTGAGAGCAGCTATCTCTTCCGACCACCAGTATACTGGGTTTCTAATTCTGTTTCCGCGACTCTTCCGGGGCATTGAAGCACCACAGGCGTGCCGTATTAGCTGCATCGTGGCTTCAGCTTTTGTTTCCGCGGACCCTTCTTCTTGAAGTACACCGCTTTCCCCTTCTTCAAGGGTGGATTTGAAACGTTCTTTGTCGAATCTGTTGACGTTCCACCTTGCAGCTAGTGTTTGGTTCCAGTCCGCAGCTCGTTGGTTCCCATCTAGATCGAAAATGATATACTATCGGTCGCTGCCCGTGTAGTCTTCTATGACTCGCCAATTTTTGATTTTTGCGGATGTGGCCTCCGAAGCTAAAGTTACGTCCGGGATGGTGCCGTTGTTTCCTGGTCTCCTGAAAGTGGGGGTGTTTCCTACATTGGCTACATTCAGCCCCCGTCGTGCAGCCATCTCGAGTATTTGCCTTCCTCGAGAGTCTGTCGTTGGCATTCCCCACTCCTGGGCTCTGGCATTAAAATCTCCGGCGACCAGAATCTCTTCCTCTACATCATTTATAAAATCCTCCAGGTCTTCCAATTTTTGTCGGAACTCGTCGATTCTGTCGTTTGGACTAAGATAGACACTTATTAATATGAGTCCCTCACATTTCATCCAAACAAAACATCTTTGTCCGCCCTGGTTTTTAATTGGGAATCTAGCTATGTCTGGGATCCATATAGCAGCAGTTCCTTAGGTGTCTGTGATCCAGTTTGGTCCTTCTAAGTTTATGTACTGCTCGCTTATGATATTCACATCGGGTTTTTGCTCTTCCTTAATTTTGAATAGTTGGTTGTTGGCTGTTTGACTTCTATGTAAGTTTGCTTGTAGTATTCTGGTCATTGTAGCAAACTCGTCTTCGTTTTTTCCAGTGCTTCGCGAAACACTTTACATTAACCAGATCCCGGCATATGATCTAGATCTGTTGGTAGAGATTTCAAATCAGCGCATAGATAACATTTTGGCCGATTTTGGTAATCGCTCCTCTTATGGCCTTTGTCTCCACAGTCGAAGCATAAGCCTTGCCCTTTCCTGTCTACACCACTGCAAGTTGCCTGTAGATGTCCGTAGCCCAAGCATTTGAAGCATCTTTTGACTTCTACTCTTCTTCGGACTCGACATTGTGTCCATCCGATTTTAATTCGGGGGGAATTAAGTATCTCTTTAGCAGAGCTTGCGTTCATTCGGATTATAGCCATTTTGGGGGAGCTTTTATTTTTCCCTGTGATCGCGGCTTGAAACTCGGCTTTAGGGTCAGAAATTTGCATCCTCACTGCTCTTTCAACTTCCTCCAGCGTGGTCAGCTCGTCGAGGTCCCTGATCTCGAGTATCGCCTTCTGTTCGAGGTTACGCACCGTCGCCCTATTTCCTAGAGTGTCTCTTAGGGATTTCCCGAAGGCCTCTTTGTCTTTCGTCTTAGGCCCGAGCTCAAGAAGTACGTCACCGGTTTTAGTTTGGCGCACCGTTTTGATGACCGTTTCGGTTTCATCTGGGTTCACCTTTTCTCGGATCCTCTCAGGATATCAACATACTTGTCGTTTCCATTTGGTTTTATGAGGATCGCATCTGTTTTCTGTTTCTTTCGTCTTTTCTTTCTTCTCTTCGACTTAGGTTCCGTTTTAGATCTTTCTTGGTCTCGTCCTTTTTGTTTTACTGGTTTTCCCCTAAGAACCTGAGGGTAGCTTTGCTGTGCCGCCTCTGCAGGAGTTTCTGCAGGCTGGTTTGGTGCTCGTTTGTTCTTTTTATCTGGGCCCTTCTCTAACGGGCTCGATGGGGGTCGCTTGGAGAGGGCTCTTTTCGCTGTTGCGTATTTGCTTGGAGTTTCCTCCTTTTTCCCCAAGGAGGCTTTCACAGTAGTACTCGGTTGTGAAGCTAAGGAGATTTTTTCCCGCGCATCTCGGGTTTTTTCGTTCCACTAAATTTTGTCCAAAGTCTCTTCGAGTGCTGAGATGCCATTTTTAATATCGAGACTGATATTTTTTTGTTTCGAGCATGCTAGCTTCATCGTTTTAATGACGTCCATGCACTTCTGCATCTCCTGCGTGAAGATGTCGTCTGAACGGTCTTCTGGTGTGGGGTTGCCTGGGGGTTGGACAACAGTTTCTTCAGTTTCTACTTCTGTCCGTTTAGCCAATGCTGCAGCCGTGACTTGCTGCGTTTTAGCTTGTGCTAGAGGAGTGCTATTGTCACTTCTTGTCCCATTTGCTTCCTGGGTCACCGGTTGTTCTGCTGCATCGTTTAGAGCAATTTGGTCCTGCCCTGTGCGAATTCTCATTGTTTTTGGTATAGTCTCAAATATATCCCGGGCTGCTGCAGGTTTTTCTGCTGGAGGTTTTCCTGCCGATAGTTCGCTTAGGCCTAAAGGGGTTCTAGCTGTAGATGGTGGTGTGCGCTGCATACGAGTACCTCTCCTGAAGGGGTCTCTCCTGGGTTCACTT
>OX346245.1:78095389-78197889 GCA_947049315.1 Epistrophella euchroma | reverse complement strand
GCAACCCTGAACCTTAATCAAAATTTGTAAAAATAAAAAAAAATTAATTAGTTTTAAAAACCTATTCTCAAGACCAAATCACAATATTTTTGTTTTAAGAAATAAAAATCCGAGTTGGCAACCCCACAGATTGCACTTACACTCAATTAAAACTCAATCGCAAGTAAAACCACTCAAATAAAAACTATCACGATAGAAAACTCAAAATGTCACGACACAAAAAAAAAACAAAATGTCTTCGCCGAAATAAAAAAAAATATCAAAAATAAAACTGGAAATTATGGGATTAAATAAACTACTCGAAAAAGCAATCAAATAAAAAAAAAATAAAATAAAAAAAAATCACAAAATATAAAAATTAATGAAAGGAAATGTCACAACAAAACAAAAAAAAATAATTGCAAAATTTCTGTCAAAAACTGTATGTGTGTAGGTATGTATTCCCTTGGTAGGTACCAAATAAATCCAATCGTTGCACCACCACAATGGCTTTATTTTCTCGCAAAACTATCCTCAATGATTAAGATTTAATTCACCTAATAAAAGAAAAACAAACACAGCTGGATTATTTGCTCACAAATGAAAATTTATAAACACTTTACACGACACTGAAAACAAACCAAAACCTATTAATGTGGTAAAAAAAACAAATTCTTCCACAGGTAATGGCCCCACGTTGGGCGCCAATTGTTACACTTTTTCTTCGCGAGGGTGGGATCGGTGGATATTATTATTATTCTTTTTTTCTATATAGATTATTATTGTTACTAAACAAAACGAACTAATAAACCGCGAACAATTACTTTAATAAAAAAAAATTTCCACCTTACGCGAGACGATTAAAAACACGAATGATTTGACAGATGGGTCAAATCAACAAAACGAAAGAAGCAACAAAAGAGAACGATAAAAAAAGTGCAACAGTAGCTCGTTAATAAAAGCTACCACCACGGCTGCTCAGCTGGGCTGGGTTCAGTGGAAGAATTCGCGAACCTAGAATTAAATTGATAATCGTATTGATCAAATGATCAAAACGAAAGAAGTATTTTATTAAAAGTACAGTGGGGTACTTGAAATAAAATGTGGGCGCCAGGAATTTTTGTTCGAACAATTAGTAAAATTCCAAAACTAATTTTAAATGAATAGTAAAACAATATTAGACGAAACGAATGATGAATAAAATAAAACACAAAGTTTTGATACCCAGATGGGGATTTAAATAATTTTATTTGGGAAACCGTGGGCGAACCCTGGATTAAAACCCAAAATTTTTTAAACAAAATGGTGTACAATAAAAGAAGTTTTTAAGGGTTTACGGGGAACCGTTAAACCAAATTCAAAAAAATTAATTATGGGCCGTTAACGTAACGATAAAATATAATACCGCGTCCCTCAATAAGTTGGGATAAAACTCGAAACAGTAAAACCAAATGAAAGATTGTATCGGAAATAATTTTAACACACAATAAACTCCGTACTTATCTTTTTATCCTTGATTTCCTTTCCTCCACCCCCTCGATTTTCTTTAACTTTCCTCAATAATCTCCTCGTACCTCGAATCACTTTTTTTTTCTATTTTTCAACTCTCCTCGATCTCTAAACCATCAAATTCTTTCCTCGATTTTTTTTTCCAAAATTTTCTCGAACTTTTCTATTTTCACAACTATATGCTTGGTTAGCTCTCCAAAGAGTGACTTCCCAAGCTTAGAATGAAAGTGTAAAACGTTAAGGACCCATTACAATACACTAGTTAATTAAATTAAATTTAGGATGTTGTGTTGTGGTACATTGTAAGAAGGTAAGAGTCCGCCTGACTCGTTACCTCTTCAGCTCATCCGCTGGTATTTTCTCTCCACATGAGACCGCCTGTCTACATGTTAAAAAAAATCTCATTGATTTTGGAACCGCCTGTTTCATTCGATTTTAAAATCGCTCGAACAACCTGTTTTCGTTGTTTTTGCAAAGTGCTGGTTAAGTACACCAATGGTTGATGGGACCATGGTTGCCCTCAACTTCACAAGTACTTTGCAGCCACAACTAAAATAAAAAGGAAAGAAAGGAATCGAAGGCTGGTTTTTGTTGCGGTAAATTTTACCGTAACAAATCCCACCCTTACCTCCCAAGAAATGTGCTTACTTTTCAAGAAAAGTAAACCATTTCTTAAGGCTAAAACTAGGGAAAGGACAAAGGAAGGTAAACAACACAACACAGAGCTCCATCATTAATATCTTGAAAATCTATGAAAAATAAAAAAAAACATAATTAGCAAAAAAGGTACAACAAAAAAAAATTTGGCACGAACTATAATTCAATAAAAAAATTAAAGACAAAATAACAAAAAAACAAAACGAAAAGATTAAGGGACTTTTTTGACTCAAGTGTCAACATAAGGCTTTAAATCTTTAACGTGCCACGTCCCTCGATCTTTCCCCTTGTCATCTTTTAGCAAGTATGTCCAAGGTGACACACGCTTGCTTATGGTAAAAGGCCCCACAAATTTGGTAGCCAACTTTGCGGCGTAATAATTTCCTGCATCCACCCGAGATCGCCAGGTTGATACTGCGTGTCTCTTCTCCTAAGGTTATAAGTTTTTGCAGCCTTTTTACTCGCTGCTTCTAACTTTCTAGCTATGTCCTCACGCAGCTTCTTGAACTGCCTTCCTATTTCATCACTACTTTGGTCCCTATCGCTACCTCTAATCCCTACATCATGGCCACTAGTTGCCATGTTCCTACCAAAATTCGCAAAATATGGCAAAACACCTAATACCTCATGTTGGGAAGTTCAGATCGCACAGGCCACCTTCGCCAGTTGCGAATCCCAACTCCGATGATTCTCAGAGACATATGCTCGGAGAGTCGTGTTAATAATTTGATTAATGCGCTCCGCAGGATTCGCCTGCGGATGGTAATGCGCTGTATATTGAAGTTGTGACCCGTACGCTTCACTCAGCGTTTTCAGTTCCTTACTGCGGAACTGGGGACCGTTGTCACAGACGATCCACTTTGGAACACCGAAAAGAAGGAAAACATTTTCCTCCAACTCCCTACAAACCGCTTTCGCTGTTGCCGACCGCAACGCGAACAATAGTGGAAACTTCGTGAAGTAGTCTACCACCGTCAAAATATAAATAAAACCCCTAGAAGACTTCGACAATGGACCAACCAAGTCCACGCATATCATTTCCCATGGTTTCGAATTCCCTACTCTCTCTGTCATTAGACCAGCTGGTTTCTCGTTAACCGGTTTCACTTACAGTTCTTTACATATTTTGTAATATCCCCTCTCATTTTGGGCCAGTAATATTTTTCTGCTATCCTTGCAAAAGTTTTCTTGACTCCCATGTTTCCTGCTAATTGACTATCATGGCAATCATTTAAAACTTTTGTTCTATCTGTTCTTCCTATTACTAATTTCCACCCCTCACTCTCTTCGTGAACTACAACATGGTTCACCCTAACGTGTTTGTAGAGCCGCCCATATTCCACTCTCCAAGATGGGTATGCTAATGGGCTCTTTTCTACTTATGATTTCATTTTCATCACCCAAGGGTCCGAATCCGCTTTAGAGATTCCAGCTAAACCTGGAACTCCTCGCGACAACATATCAGGAACGACATGTTCTTTGCCCTTTCTGTGGATGATTTTGAAGTCGAATTGTTGGAGCCGAATGGCCCAACGAGCTAACCTACCCTGCGGATCCTTGAGGTTACTTTGCCAGGCCAATGAGTGATGATCAGTCACGACAGTAAATCGAACTCCTTCGACATACGGTCGCACCTTCTCAATCGCCCAAAGAACTGCCAAGCATTCCTTTTCGGTAGCAGAGTAGTTCCTTTAATTCCTATTCAATGACCGACTAATGTAGCAAATCGCTCTTTCCCCATCTTCGAATTCCTGAGAAAGTACGGCGCCGATACCATAATCGGACGCGTCTGTTTGAACAACAAACGGCCGAGAAAAATCCGGACACGTCAATATCGGTGCCGTAACCAAACACTCTTTGGCTTTTCTAAAACTTTCCACTCAAATTTCTTACCTTTCTTTAAGAGATCGGTAAGAGGACTAACTAAAATTGCAAAATTTGGTACGAATCTTCGGTACCACGAAATTGTCCCTACAAAACTCCTAATTTCCTTCACATTTTTCGGTGCATCATACTCTTCACTTTTTCAGGGTCACCGTGAAGTCCGTTTCTATCAACGACATAACCAAGAAATTTCAAAGAAGGCCTACAAAAATTACATTTTTCCCTACCTACTTTAAGTCCTGCTTCTCTTAGTCTTTTAAAAACTTCTTTGAGAATTTCGAGGTGTTTTTCAAAAGTATCGGTGACGATGATAATGTTATCCAAGTACACAAAGACAAATGGTTCCAGATCGGGACCCATAACATCGTCAATGAATCTTTGCCAAGTTGCCGAAGAATTGTGCAGGCCGAAAGGCATTCTCAAAAATTGGAAGAGACCCCTCCCCGGCACAGTAAAGGCTGTGTACTTGCGCGATTCTTCCTCCATGGGTATCTGCCAGTATGCAGACTTGATATCAAGAGATGACAAAAACTTCGCGTTTCGAAGCTTGTCTAAAATAGCCGAAATAAAGGGCAGTGGATAAGCATCCCTATCAGTTACTTCATTTAGTTTCCTATAATCTACGCAGAACCGAAAACTACCGTCTTTTTTCTTTACCAAGAGAATAGGAGATGCCCAAGGACTCTTGGATTTTTCAATTACACCAGCTTCCAACATCTCTTGGAGCTCTTTATCAATGTGTTTTTGAATCGCAGGTGATACTGGGTAGTATCGTTGCTTTATCGGTTCTGCGGAGGTCCTAATTTTGTTCTCAACTAAATTGGTGCACCCTAATCCTTAGGTCATTGACTCAAAAAGTTCTTCCAAGACTAACTCTAACTTTTTACCCTCTTCGTCGTTCAAATCCGATTTTTCCCTAATCGCTATCATGTCTGTTATCGACGCCACCGTCTGTTGGCTCGAAAAACTCCACATACCTGATCTCAAATCCGGGACTATGCCCGATAATGCCCAAAAATCGGCACCTAAGATTAACAGGTAAGGAAGACTTGGTATAACTAAACATTCTATGAGTAAGGACTTGTTCTCAACCTCCATCGGCAAAGAAACAGATCCAGCTACTCCTACACCCGCCCCATCTGCTAACGCTACTGACCCAATACTACTCTTTTCTAATCTAAGCCCTAACTCTTTCAAAATTTTCCATCCATCTCCTCCTACAATGGTGCGTGAAGCACCCGAATCAAGCAATCCTAAAAACTTGATTCCATAAATTTGTACCCCCAAATATGGTCTACTGTCCCTCCCATTTGGCGCTAAAGTGAAACTAAGTTTTACTCGATCATCCAGCTGGTCGCCAGCAGACGACCTAACTAACGCCGCCGGGTCTCTCGTCCTGCTGACACAAGAGCCCGTTCCCCATTTCCCGAACATGCCCTGCAATCCCTACGATAAACCCCTGCTGCACCACAACCAAAACAATGTTTAGCAACTGAACGGGTATGTGCCAAATGCCCCTCCCCGTTACAGTTGTAACACCTAACTGCTTGCCGGAATGGGTTTCGGGGGGCCGAGCTGACAGCCGCCACTCTGTTTTGCCCCGATGTACTCGGCCGGTACCCACACTCCGGTTCTAACAAATTTCTGCCTCTAGAAGGGGGCGTGAAAGCGTCGACGTTCACTTTCAGCGAATCTAATTCCCTACCTAATAATGCAAGGTCCTTTACCGTCTTCGGTTTGGCACTTGCGATCTGCAATTGGAAGAAGGGGTCAACATTTTTCTTCAAAATCGAAAGCATTCTTCCCTCTGACAAAGGTTCCGTCAATCGTCGGAACAATGTCCTCATCGTGGCTAAATAAGCTCCGAAAGTTTCATCCTTTCCCTGCGAACGACGATTGATCTCCTCCAACAACAAATCATCATAATTCGCAGGTAAGAACTCCGCTTTCAGTTCTTTCACGAAATCCTGCCAATATTCAATATCTTCCCTAACCGTCCTAAACCACATAAGCGCCCTACCAGATAAAAGTTCAGAAGCGGATTTAAAAAGATGGGTTTCTGGAACCTCGTTAGCCAGCCGAAGTTCTTCCACCCGTTCTAAGAAAGAATTTACTGATGCTCCATCGGAATCACCAGTAAATTTTACCCCCCACTTTCCTATACGTTCAGGCCACCTTTGCTGAACCACCAATCGGTCAGGGTAAGCCTCAACCCTATCTACCCTACGCTCTGGTACCCTAAAAACTACATCTCCTGCTATAAGATTACTGTCACCACGGCTTAGTGCAGCTGTAGTCTCTAAAACAGGTCCTAAAGAAAGCCTAGCTAAATTAGAGCACGATGGAGACCGCGGACTGACAGTTTCTGTCCGACCAACTTGTGCTTTGAGTTGGGTTTCTACCTTAGCTGGAGTCTTCTTCTTTGGTTACTCATCCTCTTTATCACTGATCTCACTATCTCCGGTGAGATCACCTAACAAAAACAAAACATCGTTCCTAATCGCACTAATTTCTTCTTCTTCATCTGCAGCCTAACAAGGTGTCCTAGCTAACCTACCTATGCACCATTCTATTTTGGTCATAATCTTGATGTATTCCGACGACTTCGGGTTTTTCGGCGGATCCTTAAGAAGACCTTTAATTTCTTCAATTTTTGCCTTGACGGCATCCCTATATTCCTCAAAAGTAAATGGGTAGCTAAAAGTATCCCCCATCGAGTTCCTCTTAACGAGTAGTCTCGATGACCTCAATGCCTTCCGCATTTCCTCCACCGTTCCTACTTTTAAACCTCTGACCTTCATCTCATAGGCCAGTTCGTCCTGCGCTAAACGCCCTATATTCATTTTAAAATCTTATTTCAACAATAAAAAGTTACAAAAAAAAGATAGATGGTAACCCTAGACACTTTTCCAAAATCCTAACTCTCAATCAAATCAAACAAATTATTCAAGATATCAAAAAAAAATTTTTTAACTTTAATTCGTTTGGTATTCCTGTGAACCAGAAACCACCAAACTTCCAAGTTCTAAAAAATAAAAACGTAACGTAGATTAATTTTTTTTTTAGTCCACGAACGAAAAAAAAAACTATGTGAAGCCCACGTACTATTTTCTATTTATTCTGTTAACCAGAATAAAAATTTTCCTATTTAATTCGCGCTCAATAAAACCAATATGCAAAACAAAATATTTAAAAAAAAAATATTGGAAACCCTGAACCTTAATCAAAATTTATAAAAATAAAAAAAAATTAATTAGTTTTAAAAACAAATCACAATATTTTTTTTTTTTTAAGAAATAAAAATCCGAGTTGGCAGCCCCACAAATTGCACTTACACTCAATTAAAACTCAATCGCAAGTAAAACCACTCAAATAAAAACTATCACGCTAGAAAACTCAAAATGTCACGACACAAAAAAAAAAAACAAAATGTCTTCGCCGAAATAAAAAAAATATCAAAAACAAAACTGGAAATTATGGGATTAAATAAACTACTCGAAAAACCAATCAAATAAAAAAAAATAAAATAAAAAAAAATCACAAAATATAAAAATTAATAAAAGGAAATGTCACAACAAAACAAAAAAAAATACTTGCAAACTTTCGGTCAAACACTGTATGTGTGTAGGTAAGTATTCCCTTGGTAGGTACCAAATAAATTCAATCGTTGCACCACCACAATGGCTTTATTTTCTCGCAAAACTATCCTCAATGATTAAGATTTAATTCACCTAATAAAAGAAAAACAAACACAGCAGGATTATTTGCTCACAAATGAAAATTTATAAACACTTAACACGACACTAAAAACAAACCAAAACCTATTAATGTGGTAAAAAAAACAAATTCTTCCACAGGTAATGGCCCCACGTTGGGCGCCAATCGTTACACTTTTTCTTCGCGAGGGTGGGATCGGTGGATATTATTATTATTCTTTTTTTCTATATAGATTATTATTGTTACTAAACAAAACGAACTAATAAACCGCGAACAAATTACTTTAATAAAAAAAAATTTCCACCTTACGCGAGACGATTAAAAACACGAATGATTTGACAGATGGGTCAAATCAACAACAAAGGAGAACGATAAAAAAAGTGCAACAGTAGCTCGTTAATAAAAGCTACCACCACGGCTGCTCAGCTGGGCTGGGTTCAGTGGAAGAATTCGCGAACCTAGAATTAAATTGATAATCGTATTGATCAAATGATCAAAACGAAAGAAGTATTTTATTAAAAGTACAGTGGGGTACTTGAAATAAAATGTGGGCGCCAGGAATTTTTGTTCGAACAATTAGTAAAATTCCAAAACTAGTTTTGAATGAATAGTAAAACAATATTAGACGAAACGAATGATGAATAAAATAAAACACAAAGTTTTGATACCCAGATGGGGATTTAAATAATTTTATTTGGGAAACCGTGGGCGAACCCTGGATTAAAACCCAAAATTTTTTAAACAAAATGGTGTACAATAAAAGAAGTTTTTAAGGGTTTACGGGGAACCGTTAAACCAAATTCAAAAAAATTAATTATGGGCCGTTAACGTAACGATAAAATATAATACCGCGTCCCTCAATAAGTTGGGATAAAACTCGAAACAGTAAAACCAAATGAAAGATTGTATCGGAAATAATTTTAACACACAATAAACTCCATACTTATCTTTTTATCCTTGATTTCCTTTCCTCCACCCCCTCGATTTTCTTTAACTTTCCTCATTAATCTCCTCGTACCTCGAATCACCTTTTTTTTTCTATTTTTCAACTCTCCTCGATCTCTAAACCATCAAATTCTTTCCTCGATTTTTTTTTCCAAAATTTTCTCGAACTTTTCTATTTTCACAACTATACGCTTGGTTAGCTCTCCAAAGAGTGACTTCCCAAGCTTAGAATGAAAGTGTAAAACGTTAAGGACCCATTACAATACACTAGTTAATTAAATTAAATTTAGGATGTTGTGTTGTGGTACATTGTAAGAAGGTAAGAGTCCGCCTGACTCGTTACCTCTTCAGCTCATCCGCTGGTATTTTCTCTCCACATGAGACCGCCTGTCTACATGTTAAAAAAAATCTCATTGATTTTGGAACCGCCTGTTTCATTCGATTTTAAAATCGCTCGAACAACCTGTTTTCGTTGTTTTTGCAAAGTGCTGGTTAAGTACACCAATGGTTGATGGGACCATGGTTGCCCTCAACTTCACAAGTACTTTGCAGCCACAACTAAAATAAAAAGGAAAGAAAGGAATCGAAGGCTGGTTTTTGTTGCGGTAAATTTTACCGTAACAAATCCCACCCTTACCTCCCAAGAAATGTGCTTACTTTTCAAGAAAAGTAAACCATTTCTTAAGGCTAAAACTAGGGAAAGGACAAAGGAAGGTAAACAACACAACACAGAGCTCCATCATTAATATCTTGAAAATCTATGAAAAATAAAAAAAAACATAATTAGCAAAAAAGGTACAACAAAAAAAAATTTGGCACGAACTATAATTCAATAAAAAAATTAAAGACAAAATAACAAAAAAACAAAACGAAAAGATTAAGGGACTTTTTTGACTCAAGTGTCAACATAAGGCTTTAAATCTTTAACGTGCCACGTCCCTCGATCTTTCCCCTTGTCATTTTTAGCAAGTATGTCCAAGGTGACACACTCTTGCTTATGGTAAAAGGCCCCACAAATTGGTAGCCAACTTTGCGGCGTAATAATTTCCTGCATCCACACGAGATCGCCAGGTTGATACTGCGTGTCTCTTCTCCTAAGGTTATAAGTTTTTGCAGCCTTTTTACTCGCTGCTTCTAACTTTCTAGCTATGTCCTCACGCAGCTTCTTGAACTGCCTTCCTATTTCATCACTACTTTGGTCCCTATCGCTACCTCTAATCTCTACATCATGGCCACTAGTTGCCATGTTCCTACCAAAATTCGCAAAATATGGCAAAACACCTAATACCTCATGTTGGGAAGTTCAGATCGCACAGGCCACCTTCGCCAGTTGCGAATCCCAACTCCGATGATTCTCAGAGACATATGCTCGGAGAGTCGTGTTAATTCCCTACTCTCTCTGTCATTAGACCAGCTGGTTTCTCGTTAACCGGTTTCACTTACAGTTCTTTACATATTTTGTAATATCCCCTTTCATTTTGGGCCAGTAATATTTTTCTGCTATCCTTGCAAAAGTTTTCTTGACTCCCATGTTTCCTGCTAATTGACTATCATGGCAATCATTTAAAACTTTTGTTCTATCTGTTCTTCCTATTACTAATTTCCACCCCTCACTCTCTTCGTGAACTACAACATGGTTCACCCTAACGTGTTTGTAGAGCCGCCCATCTTCCACTCTCCAAGATGGGTATGCTAATGGGCTCTTTTCTACTAATGATTTCATTTTCATCACCCAAGGGTCCGAATCCGCTTCAGAGATTCCAGCTAAATCTGGAACTCCTCGCGACAACATATCAGGAACGACATGTTCTTTGCCCTTTCTGGGGATGATTTTGAAGTCGAATTGTTGGAGCCGAATGGCCCAACGAGCTAACCTACCCTGCGGATCCTTGAGGTTACTTTGCCAGGCCAATGAGTGATGATCAGTCACGACAGTAAATCGAACTCCTTCGACATACGGTCGCAACTTCTCAATCGCCCAAAGAACTGCCAAGCATTCCTTTTCGGTAGCAGAGTAGTTCCTTTCATTCCTATTCAATGACCGACTAATGTAGCAAATCGCTTTTTCCCCATCTTCGAATTCTTGAGAAAGTACGGCGCCGATACCATAATCGGACGCGTCTGTTTGAACAACAAACGGCCGAGAAAAATCCGGACACGTCAATATCGGTGCCGTAACCAAACACTCTTTGGCTTTTCTAAAACTTTTCTCACAATCTTTGGTCCACTCAAATTTCTTACCTTTCTTTAAGAGATCGGTAAGAGGCCTAACTGAAATTGCAAAATTTGGTACGAATCTTCGGTACCACGAAATTGTCCCTACAAAACTCCTAATTTCCTTCACATTTTTCAGTGCATCATACTCTTCACTTTTTCAGGGTCACCGTGAAGTCCGTTTCTATCAACGACATAACCAAGAAATTTCAAAGAAGGCCTACAAAAATTACATTTTTCCCTACCTACTTTAAGTCCTGCTTCTCTTAGTCTTTTAAAAACTTCTTTGAGAATTTCGAGGTGTTTTTCAAAAGTATCGGTGACGATGATAATGTTATCCAAGTACACAAAGACAAATGGTTCCAGATCGGGACCCATAACATCGTCAATGAATCTTTGCCAAGTTGCCGAAGAATTGTGCAGGCCGAAAGGCATTCTCAAAAATTGGAAGAGACCCCTCCCCGGCACAGTAAAGGCTGTGTACTTGCGCGATTCTTCCTCCATGGGTATCTGCCAGTATGCAGACTTGATATCAAGAGATGACAAAAACTTCGCGTTTCGAAGCTTGTCTAAAATAGCCGAAATAAAGGGCAGTGGATAAGCATCCCTATCTGTTACTTCATTTAGTTTCCTATAATCTACGCAGAACCGAAAACTACCGTCTTTTTTCTTTACCAAGAGAATGGGAGATGCCCAAGGACTCTTGGATTTTTCAATTACACCAGCTTCCAACATCTCTTGGAGCTCTTTATCAATGTGTTTTTGAATCGCAGGTGATACTGGGTAGTATCGTTGCTTTATCGGTTCTGCGGAGGTCCTAATTTTGTGCTCAACTAAATTGGTGCACCCTAATCCTTCGGTCATTGAATCAAAAAGTTCTTCCAAGACTAACTCTAACTTTTTACCCTCTTCGTCGTTCAAATCCGATTTTTCCCTAATCGCTATCATGTCTGTTATCGACGCCACCGTCTGTTGGCTCGAAAAACTCCACATACCTGATCTCAAATCCGGGACTATGCCCGATAATGCCCAAAAATTGGCACCTAAGATTAACAGGTAAGGAAGACTTGGTATAACTAAACATTCTATGAGTAAGGACTTGTTCTCAACCTCCATCGGCAAAGAAACAGATCCAGCTACTCCTACACCCGCCCCATCTGCTAACGCTACTGACCCAACACTACTCTTTTCTAATCTAAGCCCTAACTCTTTCAAAATTTTCCATCCATCTCCTCCTACAATGGTGCGTGAAGCACCCGAATCAAGCAATCCTAAAAACTTGATTCCATAAATTTGTACCCCCAAATATGGTCTACTGTCCCTCCCATTTGGCGCTAAAGTGAAACTAAGTTTTACTCGATCATCCAGCTGGTCGCCAGCAGACGACCTAACTAACGCCGACGGGTCTCTCATCCTGCTGACACAAGAGCCCGTTCCCCATTTCCCGAACATGCCCTGCAATCCCTACGATATACCCCTGCTGCACCACAACCAAAACAATGTTTAGCAACTGAACAGGTATGTGCCAAATGCCCCTCCCCGTCACAGTTGTAACACCTAACTGCTTGCCGGAATGGGTTTCGGGGAGCCGAGCTGACAGCCGCCACTCTGTTTTGCCCCGATGTACTCGGCCGGTACCCACACTCCGGTTCTAACAAATTTCTGCCTCTAGAAGGGGGCGTGAAAGCGTCGACGTTCACTTTCAGCGAATCTAATTCCCTACCTAATAATGCAAGGTCCTTTACCGTCTTCGGTTTGGCACTTGCGATCTGCAATTGGAAGAAGGGGTCAACATTTTTCTTCAAAATCGAAAGCATTCTTCCCTCTGACAAAGGTTCCGTCAATCGTCGGAACAATTTCCTCATCGTGGCTAAATAAGCTCCGAAAGTTTCATCCTTTCCCTGCGAACGACGATTGATCTCCTCCAACAACAAATCATCATAATTCGCAGGTAAGAACTCCGCTTTCAGTTCTTTCACGAAATCCTGCCAATATTCAATATCTTCCCTAACCGTCCTAAACCACATAAGCGCCCTACCAGATAAAAGTTCAGAAGCGGATCTAAAAAGATGGGTTTCTGGAACCTCGTTAGCCAACCGAAGTTTTTCCACCCGTTCTAAGAAAGCATTTACTGATGCTCCATCGGAATCACCAGTAAATTTTACCCCCCACTTTCCTATACATTCAGGCCACCTTTGCTGAACCAAAAAAAATTTTTTAACTTTAATTCGTTTGGTATTCCTGTGAACCAGAAACCACCAAACTTCCAAGTTCTAACAAATAAAAACGTAACGTAGATTCATTTTTTTTTTAGTCCACGAACGAAAAAAAAAAAAACTATGTGAAGCCCACGTACTATTTTCTATTTATTCTGTTAACCAGAATAAAAATTTTCCTATTTAATTCGCACTCAATAAAACCAATATGCAAAACAAAATATTTAAAAACAAAATATTGGCAACCCTGAACCTTAATCAAAATTTGTAAAAATAAAAAAAAATTAATTAGTTTTAAAAACCTATTCTCCAGACCAAATCACAATATTTTTTTTTTAAGAAATAAAAATCCGAGTTGGCAGCCCCACAGATTGCACTTACACTCAATTAAAACTCAATCGCAAGTAAAACCACTCACATAAAAACTATCACGCTAGAAAACTCAAAATGTCACGACACAAAAAAAAACAAATTATGGGATTAAATAAACTACTCGAAAAAAAATAAAATAAAAAATAAAAAAAATAAAATAAAAAAAAATCACAAAATATAAAAATTAATAAAAGGAAATGTCACAACAAAACAAAAAAAAATACTTGCAAACTTTCGGTCAAACACTGTATGTGTGTAGGTATGTATTCCCTTGATAGGTACCAAATAAATCCAATCGTTGCACCACCACAATGGCTTTATTTTCTCGCAAAACTATCCTCAATGATTAAGATTTAATTCACATAATAAAAGAAAAACAAACACAGCAGGATTATTTGCTCACAAATGAAAATTTATAAACACTTTACACGACACTGAAAACAAACCAAAACCTATTAATGTGGTAAAAAAAACAAATTCTTCCACAGGTAATGGCCCCACGTTGGGCGCCAATTGTTACACTTTTTCTTCGCGAGGGTGGGATCGGTGGATATTACTATTATTCTTTTTTTTCTATATAGATTATTATTGTTACTAAACAAAACGAACTAATAAACCGCGAACAATTACTTTAATAAAAAAAAAATTTCCACCTTACGCGAGACGATTAAAAACACGAATGATTTGACAGATGGGTCAAATCAACAAAACGAAAGAAGCAACAAAAGAGAACGATAAAAAAAGTGCAACAGTAGCTCGTTAATAAAAGCTACCACCACGGCTGCTCAGCTGGGCTGGGTTCAGTGGAAGAATTCCCGAACTTAGAATTAAATTGATAATCGTACTGATCAAATGATCAAAACGAAAGAAGTATTTTATTAAAAGTACAGTGGGGTACTTGAAATAAAATGTGGGCGCTAGGAATTTTTGTTCGAACAATTAGTAAAATTCCAAAACTAATTTTAAATGAATAGTAAAACAATATTAGACGAAACGAATGATGAATAAAATAAAACACAAAGTTTTGATACCCAGATGGGGATTTAAATAATTTTATTTGGGAAACCGTGGGCGAACCCTGGATTAAAACCCAAAATTTTTTAAACAAAATGGTATACAATAAAAGAAGTTTTTAAGGGCTTACGGGGAACCGTTAAACCAAATTCAAAAAAATTAAGTATGGGCCGTTAACGTAACGATAAAATATAATACCGCGTCCCTCAATAAGTTGGGATAAAACTCGAAACAGTAAACCCAAATGAAAGATTGTATCGGAATTAATTTTAACACACAATAAAACCAATATGATATATGATAAGTTTTTAAACTCTGTACTTATCTTTTTATCCTTGATTTCCTTTCCTCCACCCCCTCGATTTTCTTTAACTTTCCTCAATAATCTCCTCGTACCTCGAATCACCTTTTTTTTCTATTTTTCAACTCTCCTCGATCTCTAAACCATCAAATTCTTTCCTCGATTTTTTTTTTCCAAAATTTTCTCGAACTTTTCTATTTTCACAACTATACGCTTGGTTAGCTCTCCAAAGAGTGACTTCCCCAGCTTCAACCAATTCCTTCCTCGACCATTCCAACCACTCACACATTCCAAACATTCATACATTCAGCCATTCGTTTTCGTTGATCATCTGTCACGACCACGGCTTCCTGGAAAGCCTCTCTGCCTCCAGGAGAACCTCCGTTGCCGAATCACAACGAAACTTTACAATCACTCTCACAAACACAAATTCAACAAGTTGTTGGATGTCTTTCCAAAACTTGCCGAATCTTAATGGCGAGTTCAGACTATTCCCAAACTACATTTTCGAGAAAAAATCAAAAAGAATTAAAATCGAGAAAAGCTTTTTGCTAGGCATTTTCCTAGTTAACACAAAATACTCGCCGGTGATTTGAGGCGCGAATCAATCAACTGGAAATTATTCTTTCGAGATGAAAAACAGGAAAGGCATAATTCACATACTCGAACCCTACTTTATTAATTAATTCCGATAGATCTTTTTGATAAATAATTTAAGAAGTTATAAATGGAATTAAGGATTAAAAGTTAGAATGAAAGTGTAAAACGTTAAGGACCCATTACAATACACTAGTTAATTAAATTAAATTTAGGATGTTATGTTGTGGTACATTGTAAGAAGGTAAGAGTCCGCCTGACTCGTTACATCTTCAGCTCATCCGCTGGTATTTTCTCTCCACATGAGACCGCCTGTCTACATGTTAAAAAAAAATCTCATTGATTTTGGAACCGCCTGTTCCATTCGATTTTAAAATCGCTCGAACAACCAGTTTTCGTTGTTTTTGCAAAGTGCTGGTTAAGTACACCAATGGTTGATGGGACCATGGTTGCCCTCAACTTCACAAGTACTTTGCAGCCACAACTAAAATAAAAAGGAAAGGAAGGAATCGAAGGCTGGTTTTTGTTGCGGTAAATTTTACCGTAACAGGGTGCGCAAACGCGCTTATGTATGCACTATCCTACGTCCCTATTGGTTAGAAGAGGGTAGTTTTTTTGTTTGTTTATATTAAAGAATTAAAAGAACTTCGGAAATCAAATTAGAAACTTAAAAAAATACACCTTTAGATTCTTTTTTTTGTTAATAATTACGAAAAATTGTATTGCAAGCATAAAAAAAACATCTTGACTAACTGTTAATTTTTATTTTTTAATTTAAACAAAAAAAAATGCATCAAATGGATAGTTAATTATGTAGTTAACAATCGCTTGTTACCTTTTTTACGCTAAGATATACTTTAGCCAAGATATTCACCAAAAACCATAAAATTATGTTTGCGTTGGTGCACCGATGCACTCATCTTCATTCATGGATTGCTCGGCTCTCGTTAGTTCTAAAGGGCTAAGTTTTTTTTTTGAATTGTAGAAAATGACAAGGGCTACAAAATAAATAAAGTTTACCATTAGATGAGCTTTGTTCTTAATAATTACGAAAAAGTGGATTTTTAACAAAAAAAAAATTAAATTAACTGTATCTTTTTGTATATTAATTTAAACAAATAAAATTTACAATAAAATGGTAGCTAATATTATTACCCACGTTTGGGTGTTTCATTTTTTACTGTGCGACATACTTTAGCCGAGATATTTCAAAAAAAAAACAAAAAATGCCAAAAAAATACGTTTTTACCAATATCTTTGATAAAAATCTTTGTCAGGTGGTGCAAAGAACCACGCACTTAATGTATGAAACCCGGTCAAATTCTATGAAATTTCGGTAGAATATGTATAAAATTATGCTGATTAAAAAAGTATATGGGCCGAGACCTCTATTTTCAACGGATTTCAAGTTACCGTGAAAAATGAAAAAAAAAATTAAACAGGGATTTTTTTAAATTTTTTGGTTAAATCGACTATTTCGCTTTTATTTAAACAGGTAGAAATTGGATTTAACGTATTTTAAAAGCTTATTATCTTTGTATATATAAAATCTATACTACTATCATGGACCAAGTCGACTCAAGCGACATCTATTGAGTCGAGGTTGCTCTAGCTTTTTGAATTCAAAAATAAATTACGCTTATGGTGGCGCCGCCTTAAAAAAAAACTCCCTAAAAAAAACTCATGATATTACCCACTACAGATTTTACAAAGCTTATAATGAAGTAGCACGTTAGTTATTCATTGTTCTTATTTTAACGCAATTGTAAGAAACCCTCGCTTAGTTGGGCTCGTTTGAGTTATTTGTAAAAGATAGTTCGCTGGGTGCGAACGTTTTTCATTCTTTTTTATGAACTCAGTATGTCAAGTCGAAACTATTTGCGTTGCTTCGTTTGTATGAACAGGTTTCCTTCAAGATCAATGTCCCGTATTGATGGTGAAGACAACATCATAAGACGAGAAATCGCAGTTCAAAGGCGTGACCAACTTAGTGGATCTCCTTTGGCAATAAGTATGGTTACACGATTGTGCATTAATTGCAACCAATCAATTAACAATGAAATTGTTGCAGTGGAACAAGACCCGACATGTTTCAGATTAAATGTGTTAACTCAGACTAGAAGCAACACGTGCCTTATTTGCAATGCAGAAAATGATTTACTCGTCTTAACAACCGAATGTAGAGCAAATATTTTTATACAAAAAAATGTTTACATTCCTGACAAAGTCAGATCATATAGACATCATTTAGATATAAAAGGATTTATATTGCCACCTCTCTGCATTGGACTTTGGTCTGTTAATAGACCATATGTGATTAAAGGTTCAGACCTCCAATCATTCTTTCAAGGGCTTAGAAATGTTGCTAGAAGCATGACAAGAATGGATGATGAAAATAGTTTAAGTGAAGAAGATTTCCAAAGTTTTTGTCCTATAACAAAACAGCAGTTTCAAGATCTTTTCTCTTTTTGCGATAAGGTACCGCAAGAAGGTGGATATAGACATGTTTCAAGAAGAGATTTACTTTTATTTTTATGTAAGATGCGCCAGGGTCTTTCCGATGATTTTCTTTGCGCTATGTTTCAATATTCAAGTCGACAGCAAACAAGCTTAGCCGTTAGTACTGTTAGGGAATCTTTGATGAGACGTTTGGTCCCTTCAAACATTGGATTTAATGCAATTGCAAGAGAAACTTATATTGAAAGGCATGTCACAGAGTTTTCCAACCAGTTATATAATCCAGAGCCTGAAATTCCTAGAGCTATTGTTTGCATTGATGGTACATACAGCTACATTCATAAAAGTACTAACTTTCAAGCTCTTCGAAAATCTTTTTCAATTCACAAACATCGACATTTAATTAAACCTGTGTTAATTGTTGCCCATGGCGGTTATATATTAGACATTAAAGGTCCGTATTTCTCGGATTATTATAACAACGATGCTGCTATACTTGAAGCGGAATTCGAAAGTGGTGGTCAAATAATGAGAAGATGGTTTCAGGGAAATGATATTGTCATCGTTGACAGAACATACCGAGATTGCACGGAATTGTTAAGCCGTTTAGGAATAACATATAAAATGCCAGCACTACTTCAACGAGGAACACGCCAGTTAAGTTCAGAGGACGCTAACGCTAAATAATTACCAAATCTAGATGGATTGTTGAAGTAAGGAATGGGCATATTAAGACAATCTTTAAGTTTCTACAACAAACCATACAGATGCATCATGTTCCAAATATTGGGGATTTCTATCGAATT
Organism: Epistrophella euchroma; assembly: GCA_947049315.1. Lineage (NCBI taxonomy): Eukaryota > Metazoa > Arthropoda > Insecta > Diptera > Syrphidae > Epistrophella > Epistrophella euchroma. The sequence goes on along the minus strand of OX346245.1, from coordinate 78,179,221 downwards.
GCTGGTGCTATAATCAATAAATATCGTCCCACTATTCACATGGAAGGAGCTAATGCTGCCATGGCACAACGATTATTGATAAGATGAGAGATCCGAATGTTGTACAAGCCCTAGTTGAAGTTGAAAATCTTGATTCTAGAAATGTTGGAAGGTGGGTACGGATGGATGCTAATCTGTTAACAGACTTTCCTCGGCTTTCAATAGAATATTTGAAAGACCTAACTATTGGAGTATTTCAAGTTCGACTTGCACCATCTTATGTCCAAGACTCATTGCAAAGGGAACCACAAGAGGAGTTTCAGATTGAGATGCTAAGAGCCACTAACACTATTCCTGAGCGTGGCTTAATGAAAGTCAGGATACATTCCCGATTCAGAAACGCTTTCAAGCATCAGCTTTGGATAGCTTACAAACCAAACGATGAATTGAAGATGAAGAAAGAGAACAACAAGAAGAAGAACCTGAAGAACCTATACTCGGTTATTACTGCACTTGTCAATCAGGGGCCCGAACAATCGGAACATGACGTGCTCATGTTACAAGTGTCCTCTGGTTTTTAGGGTATGCATGTCATGAAGATGATGTTCACTAACTTTCCAATAAACTCAACAAAACCATAATTGACGCAAGAAATCGTTCTAGACAAAATCGATAAACAATTTATGTTTTTATTCCCCGCTTAAAATCGGCCCTTTTCAGGGCCAAATTCAAGATGTATAAAATCCGTTTGTGCGACCTCCACGCGGTGTACATTGGGTCATGCTAACGCTGACGGTAATTAATTCAGCTGATTTTTTACAATTGCGGTAAAATAAAAACATTGCGTAAAAAAAACATAGATGTCGCTTGAGTCGACTTGGTCCATGATAGTAGTATAGATTTTATATACAAAGATAATAAGCTTTTAAAATACGTTAAATCCAATTTCTACCTGTTTAAATAAAAGCGAAATAGTCGATTTAACCAAATTTTTTTTTAATTTTTCACGGTAACTTGAAATCCGTTGAAAATAGAGGTCTCGGCCCATATACTTTTTTAATCAGCATAATTTTATACATATTCTACCAAAATTTCATCGAATTTGACCGGGCCACTTTTTTCATACATTTAGTGCGTGGTTCTTTAGGTATAGGTAGATAACTAATTATTAAAAGGTATGGAATTGAAATTTTTTAAATATATGATAGTAGGTAAACCACCCACTGTGATTACACCCCAAACTACAACACCAAGCAATAGACCAACCAAACCAACGCCAGCCCCCCCAACGATAGCCCCACCAACGAACTTGAACACCGAGGTCCAAAGGATTTTTGGGTCCAACCTACTCACCGTCGCGACATGGGAAAAGCTCGGCGTGCAGTTCCACCGAACTATGTACAGCTACCGAAGGCGAGAAGTCTGTGACACTGACCACTTTTTTGTTCGAAATATGCAACTAAAGAACCTCCGCATCCTGACGTACAATGTCAATTCATTGTAAAGTCTACAGAAGAGGACGACATTCAACTTTTGGATGAAGAAGAACAACCCGGACATAGCTCTCGTTAGTGAGATCAACGTCATCTGGAGCAACATTGACATGGCCGGCTTCAAAACCTTCCGGAAGGAAGGTAGAGAGACGGCAATTTACGTAAAGAAAAAGATCTCCCCCAACACCGCCGAAACCAACATCGCAGGTCTCACAACCAGCGAAGCCACTGCCGTCACTATTGAACTTGGAAGAGGTGAAATCCTCACCATCATCAGTGTTTATTTCAAGTGCCATGCCAGAGACAGTTTCGATCCTTCTTACCATCATCCTAAACAACTGCATCAACAAAAACTACTTCCCTCAAAAATGGAAAACAGCGAAGATCGTGGCAATTCCAAAGAAAGGTATCAGGAACTTGATCTGCAACTACAGGCCAATTTCCCTCCTCAGCAACCTAAGCAAGCTCCTGGAAGAGCTGATATTAAGAAAACTTAAGAAGTATTGCAGTGAGAACAACATAATCCCAGACATGCACTCACCATTACACCCACTCATGAAGTTCCAACATGACTCCACCATAGCCCTCAACAGAGTCATCGTGTCACAGTGTGGTGCTTGGGATCAACTTCAAAGAGTTGCTGCGGTTCAACTCTCACTCAAAAAGTGTGCTCAGAAAAGCGAGCTGGGCGTTCCACCGACTACACCCCCCTTAAAGAAAAGATCAGGGTAAAGCCAACAGACGAAGATCTTTGTGTACAAGCAACTCCTGCGGCTAGTGATCAGCTATAATTTCCCAGTATGGTTCACGATCTTAACGACAGCAATGAAGGAACTTCAAATTTTCGAGAGGAAGATGCTAAGAATCTGCAACGGGCTCCACTTCGACCGACAGCAAAGGAAGCACTACAGAAACGAGGATCTCTACAAATAAGCAAGGATAATACCGATGGACAAGTATCTACTAAATTCGGCAAAGGAACTAGTGCAGAACAGCGTCAATTACCCTAATCAGCTAATAAGAAGGATGGCCATCCAGCCACGACATCCCGAGCCAATATACCTCAGTGTGATGGAAACCCTGGATGCAACTATCTTCACGGACAACGACGAGGCAGCCGTTTATTTCTACGCTGAAACAGGGTCAGCCTACCACCTGCACCGTGGCTAAATGTCAACCCTACCCACCCTCAAACCACACCCAAACCACAACTGGACAACCGGGACGGAACACCCCGAGAACATCAAAGCCAACCGACTTTCAATCTTAATTTTACATGTACATATAATATATATTTTATTTGTTTTAATCTAAGCCAATGTATAAGTATAGGCCCCCTATGTGCCATAAGATTTTATTTTGTCAAAATATTCCATAGTTGTAAGTGAACTTCCTCCTATTTCCAATGTCTAACAATTGTTTTGAAAACATGTCTGCAGTTTGATTATGTTGCAAGTGAACACGCATGTTTAAATTAAGTGTTTAGTTTAGGAATGTTTTCACGTGCCGCCACAGATTAGAAGATTTCATATATGCGTTGATTTCATCAGCAACTCTTGATCTCGGAATGACGGGAAGTGTTTGGCGAAAATCACCGGCCAGCAATATAATATGTGTGCCACCGAAAAGGCGGTGATTTTCACGTAGATCTTGTTGTGTTCGATTCAAGGCTTCCAAAATTTTTTAATAATAAATTTAATAAAAATAAATATTTTGCATAGAAGAACCTATTTAGAAGTTAAATGTTGAAAAATTTCTTAGCTAAAGAACTTACACAGAAAATGCCGAACATATAATGCAAAAAAAAAATCAAGCAAATCCATCGGGCCGTTTGTGAGTGATGTGGTTACAAATGGAAACCATTTTATTTTTATATATTATTATGTATTCTCATACCTACCATACATCTGTCATTCATAAATTATTTGGTTCTGTTTGAAAAACGAATGATGACGTTTTGTTTGGATATTGTTCATACAAAAATACTAAAATCACGATTTAAAAAATATGGGGTGGTGGTAGGATATTGAAAACTTTGTTGTAAGTATTTTTTTTATTTCAAATCTAAAAAAATACAAACAAAAATCTTCAAAAAAAATATAAATTTTTTGTCTGTATCTGGTCACCCTTATCACCTAGTGGTATAAAATATCCTTTACGACCTATTTTAATACCAACCAAATATACAACTGTCATTCAACAACATAAATAATTTCGTTCTGTTTGAAAAACTAATGATAACGTTGTATTTGGATATTGTTCATACAAAAATAATAAAAACACGATTAAAAAATGTGGGGAGGTATTAGTAAAGTACATAAATATTTGGGGTCGTAAGTATTTCTTATCTCAAATCTAAAAGAAAATAAAATAAAAGTGTTGTCAAAAAAAAAATAGAAAAAAAGCGGTACAAATTTCATAAAAATCGGTCGAGCAGTTTCGGAGGAGCACAACCACAAACATCGTGACACGAGATTTTTATATATTAGATTATAAAAATGATCCGCTGACTGTATGTATTTAGTTTAGTTTAGTTTATTTCATCGAACAGAGAATACATAATTAATATATTTCCTTAAGATTACTAGATACATTTTAAGGACCATTAAGGGCACCTATAATAAATAATAACTGCTGCTTAAACATATCTCTATTAATAGAGTTGAAAAAATCAACATTATTACAAATAGCGTTAGCTTCTCTTAAACATCTTGTTAAAGGCTCATTAAGGCCATAATTCGATCTATGAAAAGGTTCAAGGAATAGACACCTGGATCGCAGACACCTCGAAGGAGCATAAATCTCAACCAAAGACAATAAAAAATGGCAATTGATATGGTTATTTAATATGTCCCTCACAAACATAACCGAAAAATATTTACGACGAACTTCGAGCTTGAGTAACCCAAATAATAGACAACGTGAATCATACGAGGGCATTCGAATATTCCAATGCAAACGATGAACCAATGTTCTTGTAAAACGTTTTTGAATATTTTCAATCCTTTCAGAAGAAGTTTTATAATAAGGGTTCCAAACTATCGAACAGTATTCCAAAACGGAACGTACAAAGGAATGAAACAGGGATCTTAGTGTATATGGGTCAGTGAACTCTTTAGAATTCCTCGATATAAAACCGAGCATGGAATTAGCTTTAGATACGATGTAGTCGATATGAAGGTCAAAGTTTAATTTTTGATCAAATATGACACCGAGATCTTTCATTTCAGTTGTTCTAAGTAGTGGTGTATCATATGTATGTCAGGGGATAGGACTACAGCTGAGGTAGTAAATTATGCGCGCGGCTGTTAAACGTAGTTCTATAGCTGCATGTTTGAGTAGCCCAGCTGACAGTCTTTCCACCCACATACAGCCAGCTGACTATGTTTTTTGTAATATGTAATGTGTCAACTATCATATCACCAAGTTTCAGCTTTAGTGAAATCATAGACCAACTTTTTTTCAAAACAGCTTTTAACGACCTTTAGTCCATACAAATTGGCGTTTCATCCCGGCGATCTCACTTGGACTCATCAGTTGACTAGTGAGGGCCTTGTCTTTTTTTTGTTTACATGTTTGGGGGGCTGCTGTAGCGACAACTACCCATGGTACCCCAGCTGACTTGCAATAGGCTTTATTATAACATCAAAATAACCATATGACTAAAATCTGTCGCGTGCTCCCGGACTATAGGTATGTAAGAAAAACTTAACAGCATCGTGGCCTGAGAATTGTATTGTCCCATATGCCGGACGGATTCTAGTATTGGTAATTTTATATGCTCCTTCTGAATCAGTGATCCGATTTGCGCTATGCATTGGCGGTCGTGAGATACCGAACTTTGATTCTGTCCCATATCCAGGAAAGTCAACGGTTTGTAGCATTTTTTGTCCCATAAACCATTTTTTGGCTTTAGGTACAGATTTTTCATTCTTTGCAGAGATATGCAAAAGGCGGAATCATGTTTAATACCCAAATTCCTATAATTTAATTTTAGTTGTATTGTAATAAATTTATTTAAAATAAATTACCTTTTTTCAGAGATGGAAGAAGCAGAGCAGGCGTATATTGTGCAGCTAACGCTTGCATAGAACAAGTTATTCAACACGGTGAAGTCGACGTTTTTCAAGCTGTAAAAACTGTTAGGAGACATAGGCCCCAATTGATTGAAAACATGGTAAGTACGAAAGAACGGAAATAAAAAATTACTACATATCTATGTAAGGCAAATTTACTATATTTACGTAAAATTCATTAGTCTAATCAAGAGAAAACAAACTTTTTTGCTACCTAACTCCACCCCTTTAAGGGGAGGTTTCCCTCAAGAAAATAGGTGGGAACTTCACGTTTAGCTGTATAGCATCCACAATTTTTCAAATATTTTATTGAAACAAAAGGATTTTGATTGAAAAATATTAGGCAAAAATATTTGTTTACTTTAAAAATTAAAAAAAAAAATTCTTTGTACCTCAAATCCGCTACAGAAAGTAAAATATCCACAATTTTACGGAAGGGTTTCGAAGAATCACTGGGGCATATTTTAGAAATCATTTTTTTATTTTTTTATATTTTTTTTTGTAAGAAAATAAATGTTTAAAGTTCAATCCGTCCTTTTTTGTTTAATAATTTTATAATTTTTTCCCAAAAAAAAATATGCAATTGTTAATAATATAAGCGAATTTACAAGGTAATATGGTTACGCGATTTGACAAAACTTCAAATTTTTTGACGGTAACGATCCCAAATCAGGTATATTTCAAAGACAATAAATATGTTGTGTTATTTAATTTTTGTTCAATTTTCTATAAATATTTATAAAAGTGATCTTACGTCAAAAACAGAAAAAATACGTTTTTTTTGGTAATATTTTTTTCAAGATCCTGGGACAAAGTCTTGCTATTTTTTTGAAATTATGTATGTTTTAAAGAAAATATGTTTAATAAATCAATACCGTCAAAATGTCCTTATTTTTTTGCTCATAACATAATTTAAATTATTTTATTAAGAGTTTTTTTTTTTTTTTTTTTTTTTTTTTTTTGACCAATTTCAAAAGTATGTATGAATTTTGAAGATTACTCTTCTTCGGCTTGTTTGGTCGAATTAATTTATTAATGAAAAATCTTCATTAGTTTTCCCGACGTTTCGTTTGAATTTATTAAAAAAGCGAAAAATTTGAGATTGAGTGAGCAAGATGTTTTAGTTTCTTTTGATGCGGTGTCACTTTTCACTAATATTCCAGTGCAAGTGGCAATTAACATCGTAAAGAAAAAGTGGAATATAATTTGTAAAAATACGAATCTTTGCTTGAGCAAGTTCATAGAGATGTTGGATTTCTGTCTTAAAGACAACAATGTTTTCCAGTATAAAAACAACTTATACAAACAAATATATGGAGTACCAATGGGAAACCCACTCTCACCGACCATCGCTGACCTTGTTTTGGATTTTTTATTAGAAGAATCTTTCACAACAATTAGTCAACCAAAATTTATTGCAAAATATGTTGACGACATATTCGCAATAATGAAACATCGAGAGGTTGATAAGGTGCTACAGTGTCTAAATGGATTTCACCCCAAAATCCAATTTACAGTGGAGTACGAAAGGAACAATGCGATAGCGTTTTTGGATGTAAAAATCCATCGCGAAGTGGACCAACTCTCTTTCGACTGGCATCAAAAAGAGACAGCATCTGGGAGAATTGTTAATTTTCGGTCGAATCAAGCAAAGCACATACTGATTAACACGGCTTCTAACCTTATCCACAAGGTTTTCACAATAAGTGACCAAAAATTCCATCCTGCCAATAAGAAAAAGGTGACTACGATTCTGGCTGAAAATGGTTATCCTCGAGATATCATCCGTGAATTGCTTGAGCGACACACGAGAAACAATGCCGATAATAAACAGGAAACATGAACTGGTTTTTTCAAAAGTTTGGTATATGTGCCAAAACTTGCAGAAAGTTTTAAAAAAACAATAACAAGTAAGGTTAAAGATGTAAACATTGCTTACAAGTCAAACAAAACACTCAACAGCCTCTTCACAAAACTCACAAAGAAAAATGAGAAGGATCAGTGTACGGACGTTGTTTATAAGGTAAACTGTTTGGGCAACGAGACAGAAGATTGTGAACTTTGTTACATTGGTACAACAAAACAACTCTTGAAACAGCGGATCTCCAATCACAAATCGGATATAAAAACAAAAAATTCTCAAAAGACCGCTCTGGCAAGCCACAGTATTGACAAGAACCATTTCCCTGATTTCGATAACACAGAAATTCTTCAAACCGAAAAACACACATCGAAAAGATATACTTTGGAAACATTACACATCTTGAACAACGAAAATAACATGAACAGGAAACAGGACACACAATCGATTTCATCAGTTTATTGTTCTTTAGTCTCTGCAAAACTGTAATTATGTATATACAAAAGTACATGTATACACACATATATTTAAATCTTACTTTTTCATCTTATTGCTTTGTTTTTACTTGTAATAGTTGTAGACTAAACTTCTAACAAAGAAGTGCATTAAAGTGTAATTTAACTTTCTTTGGTACCTACAATGTTTTACGTACTCTTATAAAATTTTTTAAATTTTCAATCTTATTGTAAGTTGACATGTTAACCTTATTTTATAAAATTAAGAAATTGTTGTTTCAGCTTTTGTTTTTCATGTTTAATAAAGTGCCCCTGAAGAAGACTGAAAACTCAGTCGAAACGTCGGGAAAACTAATGAAGATTTTTCATTAATAAATTAACGAAGAATAGAATAAACAAAAATAAAAGAAAATTATTTTTGTTATTGTTTTAGTGGACTGTATTGAATTAAATTCAAATGGAAGATTTTTTGCGACCTTTAGTCCATGCGTTTCGCCCAGGCACGACAGTTGGGCTCATCAGTTAGATGCTGTCGTACCTTTCTAAGACGCAATTTTTTGTCGATGAATACCGTACCGACTCTTAATAAAATCTACTGCGCATATGCACTGTAAATTATATTCTTCTAGGGGAACATGGTTACATTCTTGCACCTAGAAATTTGTTGTTGTTGTAAGCCCGTGGTCTGGCTAATGTACGAAGAAGAGAATAAACAAAAATAAAAGAAAATTATTTTTGTTATTGTTTTAGTGGACTGTATTGAATTAAATTCAAATGGAAGATTTTTTGCGACCTTTAGTCCATGCGTTTCGCCCAGGCACGACAGTTGGGCTCATCAGTTAGATGCTGTCGTACCTTTCTAAGACGCAATTTTTTGTCGATGAATACCGACTCTTAATAAAATCTACTGCGCATATGCACTGTAAATTATATTCTTCTAGGGGAACATGGTTACATTCTTGCACCTAGAAATTTGTTGTTGTTGTAAGCCCGTGGTCTGGCTAATGTACGAAGAAGAGAATAAACAAAAATAAAAGAAAATTATTTTTGTTATTGTTTTAGTGGACTGTATTGAATTAAATTCAAATGGAAGATTTTTTGCGACCTTTAGTCCATGCGTTTCGCCCAGGCACGACAGTTGGGCTCATCAGTTAGATGCTGTCGTACCTTTCTAAGACGCAATTTTTTGTCGATGAATACCGACTCTTAATAAAATCTACTGCGCATATGCACTGTAAATTATATTCTTCTAGGGGAACATGGTTACATTCTTGCACCTAGAAATTTGTTGTTGTTGTAAGCCCGTGGTCTGGCTAATGTACGAAGAAGAGAATAAACAAAAATAAAAGAAAATTATTTTTGTTATTGTTTTAGTGGACTGTATTGAATTAAATTCAAATGGAAGATTTTTTGCGACCTTTAGTCCATGCGTTTCGCCCAGGCACGACAGTTGGGCTCATCAGTTAGATGCTGTCGTACCTTTCTAAGACGCAATTTTTTGTCGATGAATACCGACTCTTAATAAAATCTACTGCGCATATACACTGTAAATTATATTCTTCTAGGGGAACATGGTTACATTCTTGCACCTAGAAATTTGTTGTTGTTGTAAGCCCGTGGTCTGGCTAATGTACGAAGAAGAGAATAAACAAAAATAAAAGAAAATTATTTTTGTTATTGTTTTAGTGGACTGTATTGAATTTAATTCAAATGGAAGATTTTTTGCGACCTTTAGTCCATGCGTTTCGCCCAGGCACGACAGTTGGGCTCATCAGTTAGATGCTGTCGTACCTTTCTAAGACGCAATTTTTTGTCGATGAATACCGACTCTTAATAAAATCTACTGCGCATATGCACTGTAAATTATATTCTTCTAGGGGAACATGGTTACATTCTTGCACCTAGAAATTTGTTGTTGTTGTAAGCCCGTGGTCTGGCTAATGTACGAAGAAGAGAATAAACAAAAATAAAAGAAAATTATATATAATAATATATATAATTATATATAATATAATTTACAGTGCATATGCGCAGTAGATTTTATTAAGAGTCGGTATTCATCGACAAAAAATTGCGTCTTAGAAAGGTACGACAGCATCTAACTGATGAGCTCAACTGTCGTGCCTGGGCGAAACGCATGGACTAAAGGTCGCAAAAAATCTTCCATTTGAATTTAATTCAATACAGTCCACTAAAACAATAACAAAAATAATTTTCTTTTATTTTTGTTTATTCTCTTCTTCGTACATTAGCCAGACCACGGGCTTACAACAACAACAAATTTCTAGGTGCAAGAATGTAACCATGTTCCCCTAGAAGAATATAATTTACAGTGCATATGCGCAGTAGATTTTATTAAGAGTCGGTATTCATCGACAAAAAATTGCGTCTTAGAAAGGTACGACAGCATCTAACTGATGAGCCCAACTGTCGTGCCTGGGCGAAACGCATGGACTAAAGGTCGCAAAAAATCTTCCATTTGAATTTAATTCAATACAGTCCACTAAAACAATAACAAAAATAATTTTCTTTTATTTTTGTTTATTCTCTTCTTCGTACATTAGCCAGACCACGGGCTTACAACAACAACAAATTTCTAGGTGCAAGAATGTAACCATGTTCCCCTAGAAGAATATAATTTACAGTGCATATGCGCAGTAGATTTTATTAAGACTCGGTATTCATCGACAAAAAATTGCGTCTTAGAAAGGTACGACAGCATCTAACTGATGAGCCCAACTGTCGTGCCTGGGCGAAACGCATGGACTAAAGGTCGCAAAAAATCTTCCATTTGAAATTAATAAATTAATTCGACCAAACAAGCCGAAGAAGAGTAATCTTCAAAATTCATACATAATTTAAATTGCAATTTTATTTATCAACATTTGAAACGTCATTGTGAAGAAAGGATAGCTTACTCAATTTTCAGTTATTTTCACTGTTTCGCCTACCCACTCTTTCTTGTTGCTTAACTCTATTCGAAAGTTTCTTTCGAAGTTATACTTTTTGGCTATGCCATCTCTAGGAATGTCAAAGAGGTTTGTTATTGTGAACCTGGAAATCGAGTCTCTTTCTTTGCGACCAATGATTTTACCGTCCCAGTTCCCTCCTTGGCAAACCTCATTATGGCTCCCTTTGCAGTGCTTTCTACGACCACATGTAGTGGGGCCAAGTGAAGGATAACCTCCATACCTGCTGTAGGGCATGTTCTCATTGCTTCAGTAATGCATAAGCATGCGAGCCTTTGTACTTTTTCTAGGGATTTTCTAGTTGTGGCTAGTTCGGTTCTATTATACCATGCAACCGCACCATAGGTAATGATGGGTCTTACCATCATGGTGTACATCCATCTCAGGATGTTTGGTTTACAGCCCTATGTTTTGCCTGCAAGTCTCTTGCATATCATGAATGCCTTTGTGGCTTTACCGATTGTTAATTCGACGTGTTTGTTTCAGAGGAGTTTACTGTCTAGTGTAATTCCTAGATATTTAACTTCCCTCTGGATCTCAATTACTTCTCCCGCTAACGTGATAGGTTTCATGCGTGGCAGAAGTCTCCTTTTGGTAAATGGTACTATCGTTGTCTTGGTGAGGTTTATATTTAATCCCACTGATAGACACCATTTCCTTGTTATTGATAAGCCCTTTTGGATTATATCACAAAGGGTTTCTTCGAACTTTCGCAAGGCTGTTATTGCAATATCATCAGCAAAACCGATGCAGCGTAAGCCTTGAGAAGTAAGATTTTCTAGTAATTCATCAACTACAAGACTCCACAGTAAGGATGATAGTACCCTTCCCTGCAGACAGCCTCTTGTTGTGATGATCTTCTGGACATTTTGTCCTGCGTATGCTTCCGCCGTTCTTGTGCCTAACATTTCACTTATCAATCTGATTATGGTGATGGGTACGCACTTCCTTATGAGAGCTTTGTTTACAGCTTCATGAGAGGTGTTATCAAAGGCCCCCTCAATATCTTAGAAGGCACATAAGGCCGTTTCTTTCGATTCTAAAGCAATCTTTAAGGAATTTGTGAGTTCATACAGCGCGGTTTCTGTGGATCTTCCCGCTCTGTAAGCATGCTGGTGTTTATTCAAAGGCATATTTATTAATACCTCTGATCTAATAAAGTTATCAATTAACTTTTCCAAAGTCTTCAGTAGAAAGGAAGTTAAACTTATTGGCCTGAATGACTTCGGATGTGTTGTGTCTTTTTTCTCAATTTTAGGAATTAAAATAACTTTAGACCTCCTCCATAGATGTAGTATGTGCCCAAGTGCTATGCTACTACGAAGTATGCTAATGAGATACGGCAATAGTTCCTCTTTTCCCTTTTGCAAAAGGGCTGGAAAGATGCCATCTACTCCCGGTGACTTAAAAGGTTGAAAGGTGTGTATCGCCCAATCGACCCTATTGGCTGAACAAATAGTTGAGGCTATCTTCCAGCTTTCCCGGTTTGGTTTGAGAGGTATTCTCTCAACTATGTAACTTGAGGTCGGTAAGCTGCCCGGAAAATTAGTGTTTAACGTGATGGAAAAGACTTATGTATAATTTTGCTAAGCTAACTTGAGGTTGCTTTTTACTTATGAATGAATGCATGCTTACATTATGTCTGTTTAAGACTCAACAACATTAATAGCTGATTAATATAAATACTATTTATTTATTATTCATTTATTATAATTTAAATGTTATTTTTTATTTTCATACATAATAATTTGCTTTCTAAAAATCATTTTCAACCCTGGTCAATGTAAATAGTACTTTTCCTTAATCTTTATCAATTGCTACATTATAAATTATATTGTCATCTTAAGGGTATGTGTCCCTTGAAAAAATAGGTTGGAGTTCTGCGCTAATCGGTATAGCGTTCACAATTTTGCGAATATTTTAATGAAACAAACGGTCATCGATTGGAAATAAGTTAAGTAAAATATTTAAATATTTGTGTGGCTTTAAAAAAAAATAAAAAATATTTTAAACCTTAAAACCGCCAGACAGATAGAAAAATCATAAAATTTAGTACGATGCTTACAAAAATGGATGGGAAATAGGGTAAAAATAACTTTCTTATTTTTTTTAAATTTTTTTTCTGGAGAAAACTGATCTCAAAACCAAGCAATACCTTTTTTTTTTTTTTATTAGTTTATTATTCACCCAAAAAATGCACAAAACTATGAAAAATAAAGGAAATTCGTTAAATTTTATGAATGCATAATTTGATAAAACTTTTGAAGTATATTAGGTAAGCAAGTCAAATTAACGTTTTTACAAAGCTTATATGTATATTCAGTTACATTAATTTTTATTTTATTTTTTAAAATTTTTTACAGTTACTTTTTAGAGACAAAAATAGAAAAGATATTCCTTTTTCTTCAATTATTTTGCGCGATTGCCTGGGAAATTGAATGTTATATTTTTTAAATTTTCTAAATGTTTTTTAAATCAAAGTATCATGTGTTCTGAACTAAATAGTACCTTTGAAAAAAAAATATTTGCCTTACAACATGCTTGGAAACGCAATGCAATATGACATTATTTGTAATGCCGTTGTAATGCAAGGACAGCCAATACAATTACCACATATTTTTTTTATTTTTTTGGGATTTTTTTTTATTAGATTTAAAAAAAAAAATCGTATTTTCTTTCATGGTTTTTTTATTTCTAATTTGTCAATTTTGCAGTTTTTTTACCGGAAAAACATCTTTGCTCACGCACACAAAGAAATTTGGTTCAAAAGAAATCCACTGGGTTGTGCATGCATTCTCTTTTCCCAAATTCTCTGTTTCCTTACAAGAGAAGTTCCGTATTGAATCTTTACACCTTATTTTTCTTTTTTATAGAAAGCATATGTACATAGTAATCCTGTTCATCATTTGGATGTCAAGTGATCTTTTTTTAGGTAAAAAAAAGAAGAAGGTTATTATGTATGTGTATGCCAGTCTTTTTGTTGTCAAGGGGTAGACGTGGTGGAAGTTGGTGTTCACATCGCGCGGGCGCGGTGGGATCTTTCTAGGAGATTTGGTTGAGTTTTGTGTACCTTTGTAGATACATAAGGTATGTATTTTTTTTTTGTTGGCTCATCGTTGGAATGGAAGTTTTTTTCTGCTTCTTTTGCAAAAGGGAATCTATGATATTGCGTGTAATAGTCATGCACTGTTTGTTGTTTTTTTCTTTTGTTCTTATAGGTAATGTCATGTTGAAATGTTTAGAATCGTTGCCGAAAGATTGTTTTGATTTAATTTTGCGACAACGAACAATCATACCGAATTTTCAAGATTTCCATGTAATTTTTTGATGAACACTTTTTAAACTTTTGTGAGGGTTGTGTAGGATGTAGAACATTGGTTAAGATGTCAATTTAAACGTTGGCTTTCTAAGGTGCTGGTAAAAGAAATATTAAATTTATAGATGCATCCAGTAAAAAGTTGTGAGGGCATGAAAAAAATGCATTAATTTTGTAAATATCTGGAGTTGGGGTTGTTAAAAAAATTTAAAATTTTTAAAATATTTATAAATTAACAATCTCTATTAGCTGTAGCTTCAGATTTTTAGATCTACCCATAAAAATATAAAAAATCAAAAACCACAAAAAAATGGGTAAAAAAAATGTGTCATCTTCAAAAATCAAAAAGTGGGTGAAAAAAAAATACCTAGCCAAAATTCCTGAAACATGGGTAATTTTTTTTCATTATCTTTCTAATTATGTAAAATTTGTTTCTCTATCTGATACCTCCGATTTATAGCGAATTATTTGTCAAAGGCGTATTATTCAAAAGTCAACTTTTAACATTTTATAACTCACTTCGTAGATTTTTTAGAATTTTTTTTAAATTTAAAAGTTTCTTGTATTTCAAAGATCTATCAATTAAAATAAGAATTAACGTTCTAACCCCTCCCGTTTAGAAAGTAGTTTTTCGACCTTTAATAAAAAAAAACACATTTTTACTTACTTAAAATTGGAATTTCAAAAAATCCTGTCTTAGTGCTCCTTTACATAAAATTTTCCATCAAATAAAATTTATTTTATATTTTTATGATTTACAGTATAAGCTGTGCAACGATAAGTCAAATGAATGAATGAGTCAGTGAGTGACCGTTTCTTCATTTATAATATTTAAAAAATTTGAGATAATTATAATACATATTCACACATCACACCATATCCATAAGAAAAAAACAAATCCATCCATACCTACAACCTACCTATCTGGTCAGAATATTGTTTTATTTATTTTCTCTAAATTGTATGTCTGGCACTTGTATTTACATACATAATAAGTAGGTACATTTGCTTCGTCTACGCTTACTCGCTCGCTACCTATTTTTTTTCCTTTCTTTTGCTTGAGCGTGCCTGTGCGTGATTGTCTGCTCTCTGCAACATCGTTTGCGATTAAAAAAGAGTACAAGAGTAGGTATAATTAAAATTCGAACGCCGAATTTGGTGAAGAGAGCTTACTAACACATTCAAATTCATTTACATGAAATTTGAGTTGGCTGGTCGGGTACACCGTACACCTACCCTTAATTACTCTCTCAGTGCATATGCATCTCTAATAAATACCTTGTTTAAGAGAGGCTGCATTCTTCGTCAGCGCGACGAGATCTCTTCGCAGTTGTTCTCTCTTAAAAACGAATTTAAAACAACGAAAAAAATACATAATAAAGTATTTCTCGTCATCACGTTGCGTGTTTTTTTCATTTTTTCGAACTTTACGACGTGACGAGACGACGCGAATTGCTTGATTATGTATTATTTCACTGTTTAAAATTCTTTTTTAAGAGAGAGAAACTTCGAAGAGATCTCGTCACGCTGACATCTCGTTTACTCGTCGCATTGTGAAGGCTGTTTCACAATGCGACGAGAAAACGAGACGTCAGCGTGACGAGATCTCTTCACAGTTGTTTTCTCTTTAAAACGAATTTCAAACAACGAAAAAAATACATAATAAAGTATTTCTCGTCATCACGTTGCGTGTTTTTTTCATTTTTTCGAACTTTATGACGTGACGAGACGACGAGAAATGCTGTATTATGCATTATTTCAATGTTTAAAATTCTTTTTTAAGAGAGAGAAACTTCGAAGAGATCTCGTTACGCTGACGTCTCGTTTTCTCGTCGCATTGTGAAACAGCCTACATAATAAAGTATTTCTCGTCGTCACGTTGCGTCTTTTTTTCAATTTTTCGAACTTTATGACGTGACGAGACGACGAGAAATGCTTGATTATGTATTATTTCACTGTTTAAAATTCTTTTTTAAGAGAGAGATTCTGCGAAGAGATCTCGTCACGCTGACATCTCGTTTACTCGTCGCATTGTGAAGGCTGTTTCACAATGCGACGAGAAAACGAGACGTCAGCGTGACGAGATCTCTTCACAGTTGTTCTCTCTTAAAAACGAGTTTCAAATAACGAAACAGTACATAATGAAGTATTTCTCGTCGTCACGTTGCGTCTTTTTTTCAATTTTTCGAACTTTACGACGTGACGAGACGACGCGAATTGCTTGATTATGTATTATTTCACTGTTTAAAATTCTTTTTTAAGAGAGAGAAACTGCGCATTGTGAAACAGCCTTCAAATAACGAAATAATACATAATAAAGTATTTCTCGTCGTCACGTTGCGTCTTTTTTTCAATTTTTCGAACTTTACGACGTGACAAGAAGACGACAAATACTTTATTATGTGTTATTTCGCTGTTTGAAATTCGTTTTAAAGAGAGAAAAACTGTGAAGAGATCTCGTCACGCAGACGTCTCGCTTTCTCGTCGCATTGTGAAACAGCCTTGAGGTCTATTCGCGTCGTTTAGCCAGGATGGCAATTTTCTTAAAAATTGTCTTAAAACAGAAAAAAGGAGGCTGGATTTGACCCACACTGATAACTTCACATTGGTTCCCTTTGAAACTCGACACCCGATGTTCTTTTTTATAAGAAAATTACCAATTAAAAATCTTCGAAAAACTTTTCAGTTCTGCAATCAAGGGAAGGCTGTTTGATCTAAATATTTCAACAATTATTAGCAGTTTCTTTTTTATACACACGTCTGGTAAGGAGGAAATTGCAATGTAATAAAAAAAAGAACCTGTGTGTGGCCCACACTGATAACATCAGTATCCGATGTTATTTTTTATAAAAAAAAGGACTAATTCAAAATCTTCGAAAACAAATGTTGGGCTGTTTGCTCTAAATATATGCAAAACGAAATTTTTTTTTTTTAATTTTTAGCAGTTTCTTTTGTAGTTTTGTCAAAACTGTCAATTGAATTTTTTTTACAAACTCTACAAATCATCAACTATGGTTTTGTGTACCAATAGAATAATATAAGCCCGAAGTTAATATCTTTGTGTGTTCTCAAGATATTCGAGCCGAAAATCATTTTTTTAATTACTGTAATAAGATACAAGCGCTAATTAAATTTTTCTGAAAGCCTTTTTTACACTTTATTGCCCTATTATCAATAAAATAAACTTTATTTGATGTCGATACCTTTATTTGTTCTCAAGATATCGTCGACGAAAAAAGATCACGAACGTACGTATACATACTACATAGGCATCTCTAAGGCGCCAGTTATAGCTATCATTGAAATTCATCATTGAAAATTTTAATGATTCATTTTTAGACGTTTAGGGTGCTAAATCTATGATTTTTTTTATGTCAAAATAAAGCTTATGGCTTAATTAATAAATCTGGCCAAAAAAAAAACTAAAATCGGACCATTTACAATAATTTCCAATGGAAAGTTAAAAATCAATATATTTTTACGATGGCGTAGTGGTCAAGCAAATTTGCCCAATCATGAGGCAAACTTCACTTTATGCATAAATACGTACCTACTAAGAATCAACCTATCTTCAAAACTGTATTTTAATTTTGTGTACGTCAAAGATTTTTTTATAGATTTTTCCCTATTTTCTATAAAACATCCCTATTGAAAAATAAATGATAAATACCTTACTAACTTCCTACCTACCTATACACATTTCTTCATTTTTTCGCAGACACGAACATTTTATCAAAAACATCTTCAGAATTACTAGTTTCTTTATTCTTAACCTGCCTCAAAAAATCTTGGGTGTATACGGTATACCTATTGCCCAGCAGGAAATTTCGTCTTCAATGAAAAATTAAGCTGAATTCATCATTGAATTCAAGTACCACTTCATAGGCGAAACAGTGTGCACTGATTACATCAGTAAAAAGTAATGCATTGTTTCAGCAGTTCATGATTTTCATCACATTATCTGCTTTGCACTGGGAAACCATTTCCAAACAACCCCTTCTTTTACTTGTTCCAAAAAATCGAACTGATTTCAATACGGAATTAAAAGTAGCTAAATAGGAAAAATTAACCGATGATTCAATTGACGAAAAGTCATGCATAAGTTCACCAGTTCATTCTCTAAATCCACTCGTCTGCTTTGTAAAGGATACGCTGGGAGAGAAAAAAAGTTCTGAAAACTCTCCTTGGCTTATTTCGGCCACAAATATGAAATTGATGCTGAATTAAAGTCGACGTTTTCAATTGAAAAGTAGTCAGTTCTCAATCTCTCTCAGTTTTAATTCTTAATCGCGTCGTCTGCTTTATATAACCTTCTTCTCGAGAAAAAGTAACGATGATCTGAAAATTGCCCTTTCTTTTTCCTGGTACGAACAATGTGATGATTTCTGTAGTGCAAAAATATGTACTCTTTCAATTCAACATGCCTTGATCACGTGACCGTTTGAATTTTTTTTTTTCTATTCTGTATTTCTTTTGTGGCGCGTGCTTTATTTGTTGGCTTGTTGTTGAACATTTTGGAAATCTTCTTTTGTTTTATATTTTTATTTCAAGTTAGTTGTTCTTTTTCTATGGAAGCGGGTGTTATATTTATGTGGAAAATAATATGCCAAGGTTAGTAACTCTTTATAGTTACATATGTATGAATTATTGTAAACTGAACATTTTTTCTATTCCTAGGTTACTCGAGGAGCCACAATTAATAATTTGTTGTAATTCGTGATTATTTAAATTTATATAATGTAAATAATAATGCAATAAAAAGAATAACTAGGTAGGTACCACATAAATTAAATCAGTTTTTATTTTAATAAGTGAAGTACATTCCACTTTTGAAAAAGATGGTGAAAAACCAATTCGTTTGTAATTGGTGATTTCACTACTGAATATTCCTCACATTTTTCCTCGGGCAATAATAAGTCCGTGAATAAGCAACTCCCAGTTACCTAATGATTTCACTATTGAATTTTCATCTATTCATTCATTGATGAAAATAAGCAGATGAATCAGCATGTTACATTTATGCAGTGATTTCACTGTTTAATATTCTTCATATTTTTCATCATATTCCAAGCTGTTGAAAAAGCAACTTCCAACGAACCAGTGATATCATTGTTGAATTTTCATCGAGAAAGTGGCATGTGCCTACCGCCAATGACATGCCCATGTTAAATTCATCAGAGAAAAGAGCACAAAAGTGGCGGGTGCAGCTTCTTTTCCTCGAGGAAGAAGCAGCTTATTTAGCACTGAATTTTTAGAAATTTCCTACTGGGTGATCACATCGAACTAACTAACTAACCTTGGCATTATTTTCCACATAAATGTAACACCCGCTTCCATAGAAAAAGAACAACTAACTTGCAATGAAAATATAAAACAAAAGAAGATTTCCAAAATGTTGAACAAGCCAACAAATAAAGCACGCGCCACAAAAGAAATACAGAATAGAAGAAAAAAAATTCAAACGATCACGTGATCATGGCATGTTGAATTGAAAGGGTATATATTTTTGCACTACAGAAATCATCACATTGTTCGTACCAGGAAAAAGAAAGGGCAATTTTCAGATTATCGTTACTTTTTCTCGAGAAGAAGGTTATACAAAGCAGACGACGCGATTAAGAATTAAAACTGAGAGAGATTGAGAACTGACTACTTTTCATTTGAAAACGTCGATTCAGCATCAATTTCATATTTGTGGCCGAAATAAGCCAAGGAGAGTTTTCAGAACTTTTTTTCTCTCGCAGAGTATCCTTTACAAAGCAGACGAGTGGATTTAGAGAATGAACTGATGAACTCATGCATGACTTTTCGTCAATTGAATCATCGCTTAATTTTTCTTATTTAGCAACTTTTAATTCCGTATTGAAATCAGTTGGATTTTTTAAAACAAGTAAAAGAAGGGGTTGTTTGGAAATGGTTTCCCAGTGCAAAGCAGATAACGTGATGAAAATCATGAACTGCTGAAACAATGCATTACTTTTTACTGATGTAATCAGTGCACACTGTTTCTCCTATGAAGTGGTACTTGAATTCAATGATGAATTCAGCTTAATTTTTCATTGAAGACGAAATTTCCTACTGGGTATCTCTATAGATAGACATGCGGTAACTTTTTTGTTCGTTCGTCGCGATCTCCGAATAAAGGGTAGCAAGGATTTTCTTTTGGTGTTGTTTTTTTTTTTTGAGGTAGGTTAGGTACCTATATAGGTTCATAAATCGTAGGTACATACATATTTTGTATTCCTTCAGAAATTAAAGACCTACCTTAGGTAGGTAGGTCTGAAATGTGTATGCTTCGATTTAAGGAATATTTTATGACAAGGTCGTTTTGCAAGGTTTTTTTTTGCATTCTAGATTTTTTTTTATTACCTACATTGATTAGGATTGTTAGGAAAAAAAGTGATTTATATTAATAATATTATTTTATTGAACTGAAATACATACCTATGCAATCGGTTTTTTAGTTCTATTTTACGTTAACTTACATTGATATTTTAATTTGTTTTGCCGCAAAAGGGGCCTTATTTTATACATTTTATACAGGAAAATATTGTTAGGTAGGTACGAATACTCGAGTAGGCAAAAAGCATGTAGCTGGAGTTCCTAGGACCGTATCTTTACGATGAATATTTTAAAATCTCGGAAAAATAATGCACTAATTATAGAGTATTATTATTGTTTTTCAAAATTATTCACAAATATAAGTTTGCGTTTTTGGAAATGTATAATTTTAAATTTTGATGACATTTTTCAACAGTTTAAAAATAATGCCTCAAAATTTCGTATTTTGAAGGTGCTAAAACAAAATAAAAAATTTAGAAATAAATCGAAAAACAGGTCGATAAGACTCAATATTCACTATTTACACTACTCAAAAAAATTAAGGGAACGTTTTTTTTTCGACTTTTTTTTTTAAGTGAAACAAAAAGCAATCTAGGTAGGTATACCTATACAGGGTGTTCGTTATAAAGTGCGCCAAAGAGTTAGAGCGAGTAGCTTTAATTAAGAAGAAAAAAATCGCTCTAGCTCTTTGGTGCACCTCATACCGAACACCCTGTATATCTCTCGTTTTCAATAAAAAGAATAGAAGAGCTAAATTTTCCCCAAATTAATTTTTAAGTTCATCAAGTTAGTAATTTTACAACTTTTTGTTATCCTAAAAAAAATTAATTTGGTGGCGCAACGGCTCATGAAGAACTAAGGCCTAGTGACTTACAACTCTCAACCATTCCTGTGTGCGTGTCTGCAGGAATGTAGGGGGTAGGGTGAGCTACACTTTTCTATGACAAGAGATTTGTCACTTCCTCGCAAGAGGCAGAAGCCCAGAAAAATACTTAAGGTGGAAGCGGCTGGTATTGAACCCAGACCACTGGCATAACCATTACCCTACGATTTTTTTTTGTTTAGAGATTTTTGGAATGAAAAAACTGTGTTTAGTCTTTGATCACCATCAATATCTCGACAAATAATGTTGACACGTAAAATCGATATAAATGATCAAAGCCTAAAAAAGGCTTCATTTCGAAAACTATATCAGATATCATAAAACTTTGTTGGTACGAAATGTAGGCGATTTGGGAGGCTTTCTTCGCATGTTTAAATAACTTAATGATTGTAAAAAACTTTTGTATTCATTTTTTGATATTTTTATATTTGAATATCTGACATTTCAAACAATTTATCGCTTATAAGGAAGGATAATAGGAAGGATTACAAAATATTCAACTTTATATGGTAGTTTTCGAGTAAAAATGTGTACAAATGTAACATTTTCAGCCTATGGCCGTGACCATATTACATATGTGACTACATTTGAATAAAATTTAAAACTTACCCATTCATTAATAAAAAAGTTGCAAAAGTTCAGGAAAATACATGAGTCCTTAATATTAACATTATGTGCTAAGACTTATTTTCTACGTAAAAACATATACCTAATTGATGCCCTGTTAGCCCTGCATTTCATGTTGATGTTTACATAAATTTAAAATCAAAAAATAATAAAATGAAAGCATAGATTTTTGGCTTTCAGAAAACGTATTGTTTAACTTTCTAACTGTTTCCATTGTTTTTTTGTATGTTTAGTCATTGTTTTTGTTTTTTTTTAGAAAATCGCCCTTCCCACTTGAACGAGGAATAATAGACCCCTTCCATACTACTTTTTTCTTGTTTCAACTCGATTTACTAGATCTATGTATGTAGATATAGGAAGAAAATAAATAAGAATTTTTTTTTTTAATTTGTATTAGGTACATTCAATTTAACCAAAAAAGCGTAGGTACCAGGTACCTACATAAATATATATGAATAAGAATAATATTTCTTGCTAAATCTCATCTTATTTGAAGTAAATAACCCCTTTATGTACCTATTAAGGTTAAAAGCAATAACTCGAGGTTGCATGAAAATAAGTGTATTAATAAAAGTTTATAGGTATGCTTTGAAGTAAACAAACTTTAAAATCAATACAAAAATTAAAAATTAAAAAAATATAAAAACATACATACCTACTTTGCTTTATTTCAATGTTAATTGCTCAAAATAAACCCAAAAATATATTTTCGACTCCCAAGATATGAAAACGAGTAAATCTACTAAAGGTCCAATTACTGTCCAAATACATTACTTACCACTACCCACCCACCAGCTGTATAATTTTTCCCAAATCCTCACAAAAAAAAAATACAATAAAATAAATGTATAACATGAGACATGAGGAGATCGCGATGAAACAAAAAAATGTATCTACATTTGTACACTTGCATGCATATATGTATATGTATAATGTATGTATAAGAGTGCAGGAGGCAAATAGAGAAATGTTTTTGTTTTGCGACTTGCGTGCTGCGAGATCACAGATTGTAGTTTTTATTGTACCTAACTGTAAATAATTTTTCATGTGTTTCAAGGCTGTTTCACAATGCGACGAGGAAACGAGACGTGAACGTGACGAGAGCTCGTCGTAGCTGTCAAACCAATTTCAAGCAATGAGAATATACCAGAGTATTCACAATAAAGCGTTTCTCGTCGTCCCGCCACGCAATGATTTCGAAAAATTGAAAAAAAGACGCGACGAGACGACGACTTTCATTTTGACAATTGAGAAGAGGACACCGAGCGTATCTGTATTTGTATTTATATTTATTAATTGTGTAGATAAATAAATAAAATACCGAAAATGGCGAGCAAATATGTGTTTTTATTTTGGGACTAATTAATTTTGTCTTCATTAACATTCCCACCGTCTTCTTCTGCTCACTTTTGTTTTTTTTGCCTTTTGCTTTTTTGTAAATAAACACTCCCAAAAGTACTAAAAGGATTTTTTTTAACATTTTCATTTTCTTTTTTTTCAAATTTTGTATTTTATTTCCCAAATTCACTGACAAACACGAATAATTCTACGCTGTCGGTGTGAAGAACTCGCTGCATTGTGAATTGAGGAACGATGTTATAACGAGAAAAAGATGAAAGCGTTTCTCGTCACGCTGACGTCTCGTTTTCGCGTCGCATTGTGAAACAGCCTTGAGTTTCTTTTTTTCATTCCTTATCCTTGCTGGCAGAATCGTCAATTTAGTTTCATTACTGGCTGAACAGAATGGTGACGCAGACGGAACCGGAGACGGAGCCGGAATAGCTGTCAAAATATTAAATACACGCAAATTTAATGTTGCGAACACAACGGAACGTAGACGCATACGGAACTGCAGACGCAGACGGAAGAATTCACCAACTTTTAACTTTTCACGTACGGCACTTTTGACGTTTCAATTTGTATGAAGAAAAAAAACAACTTTTTGGGTCGGAAAAAAATATTGTGGTTAATTGTATCGCGAAAAAAATTATTTATTAAAAGGAAAATTACTGGAAACAAAAAATGCGAATTCTGAGCTTGTACACAATAATATTCTTTTGTTTTTCTTCAAAATACTTTCAAAGCTGTACAGCTCCATTGTGGACATGTAAAAAAAATGACGTACGACACTTTTTGACAGCTCTTCCAGTTCCGTCTGCGGCTTCAGTTCCGTCATTCTATTCTGTTCAGCCAGTTATGCTTAGTGGCTTTGGGCAGTAAGCATCGTGGAAATTGAGCTACACAAAAAAATTTAAGAAAAATAAGATAACGATGAACGCAAAAAAAGCTGGAAGAAAATGTGTTTTAGAGCACTGTAGGAAAAGTCAGAGAACCTCAGATGGGATTAAGCTATTTAAATTCCCACCGGAGGATTCTGTTTTTGGGAAAATTTGGAGAGAAGTTTGTGGGGCGCAAACCGAAAATCAAAATATTTTCCTATGTCAAAATCATTTTTCGGAAGAATTTATAGGTACCCTTAGGCTGAAAAAGGAAGCAATTCCCTCTCTTTTTTTAACTTCTTCTGAAAATGATTCTCAAGGAATAACGCTTGATGATTTAGCCATTTGCCGGAGTCCTTTTAAGCGCAGAAGATTAAGTTTTGAAGGTGATGAAGAACCATTTTGTTCAAACTGTGAAAAAAATATAAAAAATACACACTTTTATATGCAAAAGATAAATATTTTGCAAAAACAAGCAGCGGCAATGCGAAAAAAATTGACATTGCAAGCAAATTTTCGGAAGCAAATGCAATTAAAATTAAACAGGCTAAAATAATGCACTAGAGTCTCCGCAAAATCTTCTATCTCCCTTAAAGAAAAAATATATTCGCTAAGCATTTCAGACAATGCAAAAACTCTTTCGAATATGTTAGTAAAACCTAAAACTAAGTTCTGGACAAAAGATGAAAAATTACTGTCGCAAAATGTGTTTTATAGATCCCAAGCCGCCTACAAGTTTCTTCGAAATGGCCTTAACTTGAACATTCCTCACATAAGTTCACTATACAGGTGGGCACCTATCAAAAATTTTCAACCACGTTTCGAAAACTCTGCTTTTCCGATCATTAAAGCTAGGGTTGCTGATATGGCTGAAAGGGAAAAAAATGTAATTCTCGTTTACGATGAAGTCACCATAAGAAGAGACTTAGTTTACAATTCAAACCAAGATGTGATTGATGGGTTAGAAGATTCTGGTTTTGAAAGAACTTCAAAAATTGGAAAAAACGTTTGCGTTTTCATGATTAGGGGACTTTTTGATAACTGGAAATGCGTTTATAATTATTTTGTTTCAGAATCAAATGTTAAGGGAACGGTCTTAAAAGAAATTGTTGAAAAAAATATTTCGGAACTAAATAAAATTGGCCTTAATGTTTTAGGTATTGTTTGTGACCAGGGCCCAAATAACTGTTATAAATGTTAAGGAGTTAATTTAGTTGAAAAACCATATTTCTTTTTGAATGGTAAAAAAATTTTGGCTTTCTATGACTTCCCCCATATTATTAAGAACTTAAGAAATCTTTTATTGACTAGAGATATTGTTACATCAGATGGCTTAGTTAGTTTTAGTGTAGTTAGTGAGCTGTATGATTTGGAAAAAGATAAGGTGACAAGAACATGTCCACATTTGACAGAAAAACACTTAAATCCGTCATCTTTTGACAAGATGCGTGTTTGTCTCGCGACACGTTTATAAACATATGAACGTAGTTTATAAACATATGAATGATTGTCTTGAATATGTCAAGGAATTAAAACAACTTAATGACCTAAAATCTTTCCCACACATTGACGGAATTAGACAAACTCTAACAGCTACGCTTGAATTATATGAGGATATGACAGCACACGACGCATCTATAACATATATTTTGACAAAAAGGCTAAATCAGGACGTTGCAGAGAATTTGTTTAGTGTGGTAAGAGCAATGGGAGAAATTTATTCATAAATTCGTCATTCGTTGATCGCTCTAATGTGAATGGGGCTTAAATGTTCAGCTCGTAAACTGATGATTCTTTATGATTTGATTACCTTCCATAGCACTCGCAATACTGGAAAGATTCTCAGCAACGTTTTTTTTAGACTCTTTATCAAAATGTAAGTTATAGACATAGAAGTGAGAGGCGAGGGGACTCACTGTAAACAAGCACCCCAGAAGTGAGAGGCGATGGGACTCACTGTAAACAAGCACCCCAGAAGTGAGAGGCGAGGGGACTCACTGTAAATAAGCACCCCAGAAGTGAGAGGCGAGGGGACTCACTGTAAACAAGCACCCCAGAAGTTAGAGGCGAGGGGACTTACTGTAAACAAGCACCCCAGAAGTGAGAGGCGAGGGGACTCACTGTAAACAAGCACCCCAGAAGTGAGAGGCGAGGGGACTCACTGTAAACAAGCACCCCAGAAGTGAGAGGCGAGGGGACTAACTGTAAACAAGCACCCCAGAAGTGAGAGGTGAGGGGACTCACTGTAAACAAGCACCCCAGAAGTGAGAGGCGAGGGGACTCACTGTAAACAAGCACCCCAGAAGTGAGAGGCGGGGGACTCACTGTAAACAAGCACCCCAGAAGTGAGAGGCGAGGGGACGCACTCTAAACAAGCACCCCAAAAGCAAGCGGCTAATAAGTAGATACCCAAAAATCGGTAAAGGAGTATGTAGGTATATATATAAGATGAAAAAACTTCAATATTTGCACTTATCAATCAACTCCATTGTATTTTATTTTTAATTTTGATTTTATTTTATTGTTAACACAGACCAAAAATAAATTCTTGCGTATGGAAAATTCAATACCTAGTCAAACTGACGTTTAGTTATGCCATTTATTTTGGTGTGTGTGAGAATCCTAGTAAATCTTCCATAAAATCGAGATTTAAAAGATCAATCGAAAAAAAAAATATAGACAACGCCAAAAGTGATCTTTTTTGGTTGAATCGAAGGCGAAATCTGGAAAAGATAAACTTAACCCCATACAAGTAAACTTTTTTTTTGGTTAATTCGAAAACCACATAAGATTAAGGCGCCAGTGATAGCTATCATTAAAATCCGTCATTGAAAAACAAAGCAGTGAAACTGTGGAATTATTTTTGACAAGTCGGTTATAGCAATCATTGAAACTTGGCTGTCATTGAAAACATTTCTGTTGCACTGCACTTTTAAATAAAATAATAATAGATAGGTACTCTATAATTAGTGCATTATTTTTCCGAGATTTTAAAATATTCATCGTAAAGATACGGTCCTAGGAACTCCAGTTACATGCTTTTTGCCTACTCGAGTATTCGTACCTACCTAACAATATTTTCCTGTATAAAATGTATAAAATAAGGCCCCTTTTGCGGCAAAACAAATTGAAATATCAATGTAATTTAATGTAAAATAGAACTAAAAAACCGATTGCATAGGTATATGTATTTCAGTTCAATAAAATAATATTATTAATATAAATCACTTTTTTTCCTAACAATCCTAATCAAAGTAGGTAATTAAAAAAACTAGAATGCAAAAAAAACCTTGCAGAACGATACCCAAAAATCGGTAAAGGAGTATGTAGGTATATATATAAGATGAAAAAACTTCAATATTTGCACTTATCAATCAACTCCATTGTATTTTATTTTTAATTTTGATTTTATTTTATTGTTAACACAGACCAAAAATAAATTCTTGCGTATGGAAAATTCAATACCTAGTCAAACTGACGTTTAGTTATGCCATTTATTTTGGTGTGTGTGAGAATCCTAGTAAATCTTCCATAAAATCGAGATTTAAAAGATCAATCAAAAAAAAAATATAGACAACGCCAAAAGTGATCTTTTTTGGTTGAATCGAAGGCGAAATCTGGAAAAGATAAACTTAACCCCATACAAGTAAACTTTTTTTTTGGTTAATTCGAAAACCACATAAGATTAAGGCGCCAGTGATAGCTATCATTAAAATCCGTCATTGAAAAACAAAGCAGTGAAACTGTGGAATTATTTTTGACAAGTCGGTTATAGCAATCATTGAAACTTGGCTGTCATTGAAAACATTTCTGTTGCACTGCACTTTTAAATAAAATAATAATAGATAGGTACTCTATAATTAGTGCATTATTTTTCCGAGATTTTAAAATATTCATCGTAAAGATACGGTCCTAGGAACTCCAGTTACATGCTTTTTGCCTACTCGAGTATTCGTACCTACCTAACAATATTTTCCTGTATAAAATGTATAAAATAAGGCCCCTTTTGCGGCAAAACAAATTGAAATATCAATGTAATTTAATGTAAAATAGAACTAAAAAACCGATTGCATAGGTATATGTATTTCAGTTCAATAAAATAATATTATTAATATAAATCACTTTTTTTCCTAACAATCCTAATCAAAGTAGGTAATTAAAAAAACTAGAATGCAAAAAAAACCTTGCAGAACGACCTTGTCATAAAATATTCCTTAAATCGAAGCATACACATTTCAGACCTACCTACCTAATAAGCTAAGCAAAATAATTTTCTTTAATTTCTGAAGGAATACAAAATATGTATGTACCTACGATTTACGAACCTATATAGGTATACCTACCTAACCTACCTCACAAAAAAAACAACACCAAAAGAAAATCCTTGCTACGAACAAAAAAGTTACCGCATGTCTATCTATAGAGATACACACCAATATCAGGATCACACAAATAAAGGGTAAGCAAAAAACTAAAAAAAAAAAAAACAACCACCGCAAGTCTCTTCCACTTGCCAGTTGCCATTGCCACCAACAAGGCTATGTAGCATCGCATTCAATTTATACGTAATTCATACTATTCCTCATAGAGTACCTATATTATCTAGAGAACCGACTCGTACCCCTCTTGCCTAAAACACCCGCAAAATTTATTTGAGATGAGTAAGAGAAAATTCTCTTATTTT
Organism: Epistrophella euchroma; assembly: GCA_947049315.1. NCBI lineage: Eukaryota > Metazoa > Arthropoda > Insecta > Diptera > Syrphidae > Epistrophella > Epistrophella euchroma. Next base: position 78,150,317 of record OX346245.1, on the reverse strand, counting down.
ACTCTTTTTTTCCTATTCGTGAATCAGTGTGAATCGTGGATTCAAACACAAAATGGCGCCATTAGCTCAGTTATTTTTTTATAGAGTCGCGTTTTCAACATAAATATACATGAATATTACTTTATTTGAATGCTAAAAGCAAGACAACACTAAACAAAATTCTTTCGGTCCATTAAACAGTATTTAAAGTAATTTTATTGAAATTTTGTTTTTAAATTTCAATTTTTGAATTTAACGTATTCTTATTTTGAATATCTCAGCGCAAGAACCCATCATAATTGAGCAAAAACGTGTATACTATTTGTTACAGCAGTGGTGGATGGGGTTCCATTTAAAATGCACGGGATCACTAATACGTGCTCAACGAATAGTCGACAAAATGGTCCCATTCTCTCACTACAGCTTGTAGGGTGAAAGAGAACGAACACCTTAAGTCGGTTCTCTAGATAATATAGGTACTCTATCACGGTTGGAAAAGGGCTTACTATTGAACTGAATTTTGTACTATTTTATTTTCCCAGTACGTAAGTACCACTTTTCAACTTTCAGTACTATTTCAATTATTGGAAAAACACCAAGTGCTAGTTTGGTTTAAGTCTGATGAAACTCAACATAATGATTTCTTGCAAAAAAATCGAGATTTTCTAACAAATCGAAAATTTAAAAAATGTAGGTACATTTCGAATGTAGATGTTTGATGCGGTGTTTGATCAGTTTTGCATAGCTATACATAGTTAACAAATATTTTTCGTATCTAAAAAATTAAGGAAAATAATAAATTTTGTAAAACTTTTTTAAACAAAATGAGGCAGTTTCTGAAAAATTTAAAATATTTTATTAAATCTTATATTTCATGTTGTTTAAGTGAATGTTTTTGAGAAATTAAATTTCTAAGAAAAAAATTATGAATGGATTAAGAAAACAACGAAAAAAAAGGGTTTTAATTATGAATAGTATTTTTGCGTCATAAACCTAACAAAACAAATATAAAATGTTTGGCGCAAAATTTTAGACGAGTTAGTATGATGTTAAAGCATTTTTAGTATGCTTCTAGGGTAAAAAGAGGATTTTTCAAATTTTAAACGATTTAGAATCATATTATCTTTTAAGCATTTTACCAAAGATAAAATATCCAAATAGATGTTTTATCTTTTTAGTATCATACTAATTCCAAATGTCACTTTGACAAATACAAATGTGAAAATAGCGTGAAGTGTTACTGTTTTAGTCGTGTTAAGCTGGATTTAATTAAGGAAATAGGTTAAGTATGATACTAGTTAAAAAATTGTTTAAAATTAAGAAACTGATATTGAGGTAAACATGGTACTATTTAACAATTTTCTAACTTTAAAGCTAAAATGTTCTTAGTTTTAAATATTTTTTAACTAGTATCATACTAAACCAGTTTCTTCAATAAAATCCAGCTGAACATACCTTAAAAAGTTACATATCACGCCATTTTCACATTTGTAATAATTGTCAAAGTGACGTTTGGAGTTAGTATGATATTTTAACTTTAGTAAAATTGTAACTCGTTTAAAATTTCGAAAATCCTCTTTTTATCTTAGCATCATACTAAAAATGTTTTAACATCATACTAAATCGTCTAAAATGTTTTCCCTTTATGTTTATTTCTTAAGAACTAAGAAAGAAAGGGGGGATAGAACTTTCCCCCCAATAAATTTTGTGCTTCTTAGAATGATCCCAGGAATCATCACTCAAAGCATAGTCCACGTTTTAAGGGACACCTTGTATAAATAAACAAAAGTATTTTTTACAAAGAAAAATGTTTTCGAAAATAATAATTCCAAATATGAAAAAATATAGGTATATAAAAAAAATGATTAAAATTTTCTGTCGAAAAAAATATATTTTTTAAAAATTCTCTCCGCAAAAAAACAAGTAAACCAAATATTCCTCAAACACGGGACCTGCAAAAATATTCTTAGAGATTTCTGTGTGCGAAAAAAATGTTGTTTTAACTGCACTATCAATCTGAAATGACATATCAAACACTATTCCGCAAGCTTTTTCGCACTCAGACATTTCTAGCGCATGTTTTAGTTTTTCACTTTTGTACTTTTTGCAAAAAGTCTTGAATGTAGTTAAGCCTTTACATTTTTCAATATTTGTCGATATGCAGGGTGTCCCGAAACTCAACGTCAAGCGGGCACCGGGTGATAGGGCAGGTTGAACCCGTTCTTTAATAAGTATGAAAAAATAATCCATCTCGCTTGGTTTAGTAGTTATAGCAATATTAAGAAAAATAATGAAAATCGATACCCTAGCTCACATTTTTAGATACAGCAGTTACAAATTTTAAAATTTAGCTGTGTTTTCTTTTTTTACGTAATCGTTAATAACCATGCTTTTGATCGCAATCACAAATCCAAGAAATAATATTGTCAGTTTCGTAAGAAAAATAAAGTTTGACTGAGTCATTGTTCAAAAAAATTTTGTAAGCTAACTTTGATACTTCATATTTTAAAAAAAATGTACCACATTATCCTCGGCAAGTTATTTAAAAAAAATGGCCCGTTTCATCAAGATTTCAAAATGGTACAACACTTGCTACTTATTTACTCGTAAAAAATACGATTGCTTTTTTATTTGCAAAAGGACCTCAGTTCACTTCATATCACTTTTACGTAAATAATGCTTTTTTGTGCTCAAAAATCGGTTTTACTGAGGGTGTATGTAAGATAAACAAAGGCACTTGAATAAGACACTGTTTGCAGTAAATTAGAGTGAGACAGATCAACATTACACACGGTACGCTACGATCTACGTTCTCTGGGCTTTGTTCCTCCTTTAACTAGCAATTTCTCGTAATTGTGTTACCCTGGACTCGATTAGTGTTGTGAAAATTATGTTAGTTATTATTTGGTAATTCGTAGTAAAAGCCTTTCGCGAATAGCGTATTAGTACATGGCTTAAAAATATGAAAACATCCTCCATTGAAAGTAACAGTAACCTGGCATTTTATATTTTATATATTCGTCTGTTTTAAATTTTAATTTGTTTTCAATTTTGCGATAAAAAGTGCCTTACCATTTATTGTACAGAATTCAATGTCATACACAAATGTGCAAAATTATTTTTGTAAGACGCATGCTTCTCAAGATATAGCGAAAAACTTTTAACACCCCATTTTCCTAAATGGAGCCCAAAAGAGGGAGAGGCTTTAAGCCCCGAAAATTTCATTTTACACTATCACTTATCCCTCCCATTATTCGAAAACATTTAGTCCTGAACGAAATGCCAGGCTAATGTAACATTTCAATGAGCTAGTATGGATATTCTTATATTCTTGAGCTTCGACAAATACGCTATTCGTGAAAGGTTTTAAGGACCTACGTATTATTAGATACTAACTAACATAATTTTCACAACACTAATCGACTCCAGGGTAACACAAATGCGCACAATTACGAGAAATTGGTAGTAAAAGGAGGAACAAAGCCCAGAGAACGTAGATCGTAGCGTACCGTCTGTAATGTTGATCTGTCTCACTCTAATTTACTGCAAACAGTGTCTTATTTAAGTGCCTTTGTTTATCTTACATACACCTCGGTAAAACCGATTTTTGAGCACAAAAAAGCATTATTTACGTAAAAGTGATATGAAGTGAACTGAGGTCCTTTTGCAAATAAAAAAGCAATCGTATTTTTTACGAGTAAATAAGTAGCAAATGTTGTACCATTTTGAAATCTTGATGAAATGGGCCATTTTTTTTAAATAACTTGCCGAGGATAATGTGGTACATTTTTTTAAAAATATTATGTATCAAAGTTAGCTTACAAAATTTTTTTGAACAATGACTCAGTCAAACTTTATTTTTCTTACGAAACTGACAATATTATTTCTTGGATTTGTGATTGCGATCAAAAGCATGGTTATTAACGATTACGTAAAAAAAGAAAACACAGCTAAATTTTAAAATTTGTAACTGCTGTATCTAAAAATGTGACCTAGGGTATCGATTTTTATTATTTTTCTTAATATTGCTATAACTACTTAACCAAGCGAGATGGATTATTTTTTCATACTTATTAAAGAACGGGCACAACCCGCCCTATCACCCGGTGCCCGCTTGACGTTGAGTTTCAGGACAACCTGTATATGTAATGTATGTTATATTTAAAAAATATATCGACCAGTATTTGATCTACAGGTCAAGATGGCTGCAAGGGGTCGATGGCAGAATACTCAAACCAAACCTTCCTCTAACGATGACAACCAATAAAATATTAAATTCCTGTAGAATTCACGATTGGAAAAATTTCAGTACTATTTGGCCATTTTCAGTACTATTTTTTTTCAGCTTTCAGTACTATCAAGAAAAGTCGATTTCCTTCACTGTACTCTATGCTATTCCTGCGAAAGACAAAAACAACTACTTTGCCTTTGAAATTACATTTTAAAGAGAATCCAAATTTTAAAATGTATCCAGAGAGATTTATTCGCTTTCGCTCTTTATTATTACTAATGCAACATCTAGCAACATGTTGGGGACCTCTCAACAGGTCCAAGCCGTTAAATTTTTTGTTCAAGGCTGTTTCACAATGCGACGAGAAAACGAGACGTCAGCGTGATGAGATCTCTTCGCAGTTTCTCTCTCTTAAAAAAGAATTTTAAACAGTTAAATAATACATAATCAAGCAATTCGCGTCGTCTCGTCACGTCGTAAAGTTCGAAAAATTGAAAAAAAGACGCAACGTGAGGACGAGAAATACTTTATTATGTATTATTTCGTTGTTTTAAATTCGTTTTAAAGAGAGAACAACTGCGAAGAGATCTCGTCACGCTGACGTCTCGTTTTCTCGTCGCATTGTGAAGGCTGTTTCACAATGCGACGAGAAAACGAGACGACAGCGTGACGAGATCTCTTCGTAGTTTCTCTCTCTTAAAAAAGAATTTTAAACATTGAAATAATGCATAATAAAGCATTTCTCGTCGTCTCGTCACGTCATAAAGTTCAAAAAAATGAAAAAAAGACGCAACGTGACGACGAGAAATACTTTATTATGTATTTTTTCGTTGTTCAAAACTCGTTTTAAAGAGAGAACAACCGTAAAGAGATCTCGTCACGCTGACGTCTCGTTTTCTCGTCGCATTGTGAAACAGCCTTCAAGGCTGTTTCACAATGCGACGAGAAAGCGATACGTCAGCGTGGCGAGATCTCTTCACAGTTGTTCTCTCTTTAAAACGAATTTCAAACAACGAAATAATATATAATAATGTATTTCTCGTCGTCACGTTGCGTCTTTTTTTCAATTTTTCGAACTTTATGACGTGACGAGACGACGAGAAATGCTTTATTATGCATTATTTCAATGTTTAAAATTCTTTTTTAAGAGAGAGAAACTTCGAAGAGATCTCTTCACGCTTACGTCTCGTTTTCTCGTCGCATTGTGAAACAGCCTTCAAACAGCCTTCACAATGCGACGAGTAAACGAGATGTCAGCGTGACGAGATCTCTTTGTAGTTTCTCTCTCTTAAAAAAGAATTTTAAACAGTGTAATTATACATAATAAAGCATTTCTCGTCGTATTGTCACGTCGTAAAGTTCGAAAAATTGAAAAAAAAGACGCAACGTGACGACGAGAAATACTGTATTATGTATTATTTCGTTATTTGAAACTCGTTTTTAAGAGAGAACAACTGCGAAGAGATCTCGTCACGCTGACGTCTCGTTTTCTCGTCGCATTGTGAAACAGCCTTCACATTGTTTGTATGGGATGCGACATCTTTGTATTATATCATCTTTGGCTTGATCTTTTGTTCTTCTTATTGTGTTGGCTGGGTGTAAGAAAAACTGGTCGGACAAGTTATCTTATTTCCATAACATATTTGTGCCTTTGGTCTTGATATTGGATTCCGATTCCGCATTTTGCGGGATCGTCCCGCATTTCACATGGATGTCCCGCATCATCGATTGTCCATCAAAATGTCCCGCATTTACAGATTTGTCGCGCAAAGCCCCACAAAAAAAAATCGCAAAATATGATAAGTTAAATTGCCAAAACAACTTTTCAGTCACCCTGTAGTAACTAGTATTTCACAAATAATGCCCATGCAGTGTGACCTTTTTTCATGGGGTTTTCCAATGGTAAAAAATTTTTTTTTTTTGATCCAGATTTGCCAAAACACCAATTTTGACAAGTTTCGCCCTTCAATTGGCAAACAATTTAATTTTACCAAAGTAAACCCCCATTCAGCAAGCCAAATGTCATTTTATTTTGGCGTTCCTGATTTGTAAGTCAAAATTATTGGGGTTTTCCTATTATAAATTCAGGTTTCTCTCCGAATTTCGATTTTTTTTCGTGGGAAATTTTTTTTCGTGGGGATTTCAGGTTGATTTTTTTGTCTCGTATCTGTGGAGCTGCTAGTGGTCAAACTAATAGCTGTCAATTGCACTGGTGTATAAACTGGTGTTAAAGTCGTGAAAATAAGAGCTCTCTGAAAAAACCCAAAAAGTGACACAAAAACTTGATATAAATAAGTTTTCTTTTCTTTAAGTGAATAACTATAACCTCTGCTCATTAAAATTAAATATTCTGAGTAAGTTGTAGATAGTAAGAAACAAAAACTTCCAAATTGTGTACTGCATCAACTTAACCTCAATAAATGAAGCACAATCCTCAGTACACAGAGCATATTATGGTAAGATCGAGTCTTATCTTCATGGTTACACCATATTTCTTAGTCAAAAACAGGACTGAGATGATAAGAACAATCTTTATGCTAAGAGGTGAACTGATAGAATTAAATTACGTGCCACATCGACCTGAGCTCCCAATCCTGTGCGATCTCTGCAACCGTAATGAGAGGGAGGACGTATACCACTTCATTGCTGTATGTCCTGTTTTAAGTGAGATTCGAAGGGTGTAATTTGGAGCAAGGACGCTTAAAAATGAGGATCTTATGAGTATTTTGAATGGTGATCGCGGCTGGGAGGCTTTGCATAGATACGCTATAAGTGCTCTAGATTATAGAAAACGAATAAGAGGAGTAGATTTTTGTTTTTTTTTTAACGTCACAATTGCTAAAATAAATTTTTCTTTAATGAATCTTATTTTATATTATGTTTAACAATACAAAAATGTCAATCTGGTAGACGGCTTAATGCCAAACCCTAAGACTTTGAATTTAAAAAAATATTGTAAAATATTGTATTATTGTGTTTTTATACTATAGGGGGTGGCCCCGGCGCAGTGGAAGTAGTGCTTGACTGCTAACCTGGATGTGTGGGTTTGAGCCCCAGTCCAGGCAGCATTCTTTTCTACATTCCTTCAACTGAACGCCACCCCTGGGATTTAATGAGATAATCAAAACCTTATTTCTCAATCCACTGCGCTAACAAAAATCTATCCTATCCTTCTATTCCTCCGTTTAGGCGGGAGGGGCAATTTTCTTAAAAATCGACTTGATATAGAAAAAAATTATTAAAAAACAACGGCAACACTCACAATGTCATGCTATATTTCCTTTTAAAGCCAGAAGCTCGGTATTTTATTTTTCTTGTTAATTCAAATTATTCGAGAGAACAGTTTTTGAAAAATTAATTTTCAAACTCAAAATTTTGAAAAAAAATAATGAACAAAATTTTGTTCAAACTATTTTTTTTTTATTTTACGTTTTTTAGTGATTTTTTTTTTTTAATATTCAATGCTCCTATTAATTTCCAGTCAAGCATTAAAAACCGGATGCCTAAATGTTTTTTTAATTTTTGAGAAAATTGAAAATACGGAAATCTACTTTACTACTTAATTAGTAGAAACAGAATCTTCGGAGCAACAAAATAACCGATGGAAGTCAAATTCAAAAAAAACTAACTTTTGTTATTTTAAATTTTCTCAAAAACTGGAATACATTTTGAAATCATTCTGGTTTTTAGTGTTTGGCTGAGAATTGATGGCAGCATTGAATATTAAAGGCGAAAATATTACTTAATAACATAAAATTTTGAAAAAAATTAGTTTGAACAAAAGTTTTTTATTATTTGTATTATATTATTTATACTAGAATGTCAGTTTATTAGACTTGACCATTCTTTATTCCGTCAATTTCATTGAATTTTGAACAACAACAACAACTTAAGGGTAGGTGTACCCGACCAGCCAACTCAAATTTCATGTAAATGAATTTGAATGTGTTAGTAAGCTCTCTTCACCAAATTCGGCGTTCGAATTTTAATTATACCTACTCTTGTACTCTTTTTTAATCGCAAACGATGTTGCAGAGAGCAGACAATCACGCACAGGCACGCTCAAGCAAAAGAAAGGAAAAAAACAGGTAGCGAGCGAGTAAGCGCAGACGAAGCAAATGTACCTACTTATTATGTATGTAAATACAAGCGCCAGACATACAATTAAGAGAAAATAAATAAAACAATATTCTGACCAGATAGGTAGGTATGGATGGATTTGTTTTTTTCTTATGGATATGGTGTGATGTGTGAATATGTATTATAATTATCTAAAATTTTAAATATTATAAATGAAAGAAACGGTCACTCACTGACTCATTCATTCATTTGACTCATCATTGCACAGCTTATACTGTAAATCATAAAAATATAAAATAAATTTTATTTGATAGAGAATTTTATGTAAAGACGGGATTTTTTGAAATTCCAATTTTAAGTAAGGTAAAATGGGTTTTTTTTGATTAAAGGTCGAAAAACTACTTTCTAAACGAGAGGGGTTAGAACGTTAATTCTTATTTTAATTGATAGATCTTTGAAATACAAGAAACTTTTAAATTTAAAAAAAATTCTAAAAAATCTACGAAGTGAGTTATAAAATGTTAAAAGTTGACTTTTGAATAATACGCCTTTGACAAATAATTCGCTATAAATCGGAGGTATCAGATAGAGAAACAAATTTTACACCATTAGAAAGATAATGAAATAAAAGTTAATTATGTTTCAGGAATTTTTGCTAGGAATTTTTTTTCACCCACTTTTTGATTTTTGAAGATGACACATTTTTTTACCCATTTTTTGTGGTTTTTGATTTTTTATATTTTTATGGGTAGATCTAAAAATCTGAAATTTCTACAGCTAATGGAGATTATTAATTTATAAATATTTTAAAAAAATTTAATTTTTTTAACAACCTTAACTCCAGATATTTATAAAATTAATGCTTTTTTTTCATGCCCTCATAACTTTTTACTGGATGCATCTATAAATTTAATATTTCTTTTACCAGCACCTTAGAAAGCTAACGTTTAAATTGACATCTCAACCAATATTCTACATCCTACACAACCCTCACAATAGTTTAAAAAGTTTTCATCAAAAATTAACACGAAAATCTTGAAAAATGGGTATGATTGTTCGTTGTCGCAAAATTAAATCAAAACAATCTTTCGGCAACGATTCTAAACATTTCAACATAACATTACCTATAAGAACAAAAGAAAAAAACAACAAACAGTGCATGACTATTACACGCAATATCATAGATTCCCTTTTGCAAAAGAAGCAGAAAAAAACTTCCATTCCAACGATGAGCCAACAAAAAAAAAAATACATACCTTATGTATGTACAAAGGTACACAAAACTCAACCAAATCTCCTAGAAAGATCCCACCGCGCCCGCGCGATGTGAACACCAACTTCCACCACGTCTACCCCTTGACAACAAAAAGACTGGCATACACATACATAATAACCTTCTTCTTTTTTTTACCTAAAAAAGATCACTTGACATCCAAATCATGAACAGGATTACTATGTATGCTTTCTATAAAAAAAAAATAAGGTGTAAAGAGTCAATACGGAACTTCACTTGTAAGGAAAAAGAGAATTGGGGAAAAGAGAATGCATGCACAACCCAGTGGATTTCTTTTGAACCAAATTTCTTTGTGTGCGTGAGCAAAGATGTTTTTCCAGTAAAAAACTGCAAAATTGACAACTTTTCCAAAATTAGAAATAAAAAAACCATGAAAGAAAATACGATTTTGTTTTTTAAATCTAATAAAAAAAAAATACCAAAAAAAAATTAAAAAAATATGTGGTAATTGTATTGGCTGTCCTTGCATTACAACGGCATTACAAATAATGTCATATTGCATTGCGTTTTCAAGCATGTTGTAAGGCAAATATTTTTTTTTCAAAGGTAATTTAGTTCAGAACACATGATACTTTGATTTAAAAACAATTAGAAAATTTAAAAAATATAACATTCAATTTCCCAGGCAATCGCGCAAAATAATTGAAGAAAAAGGAATATCTTTTCTATTTTTGTCTCTAAAAAGTAACTGTAAAAAATTAAAAAAAATAAAATAAAAATTAATGTAACTGCATATACATATAAGCTTTGTAAAAACGTTAATTTGACTTGCTTACCTAATATACTTCAAAAGTTTTATCAAATTATGCATTCATAAAATTTAACGAATTTCCTTTATTTTTCATAGTTTTGTGCATTTTTTTGGGTGAATAAATAAACTAATAAAAAGAAAAAAAGGTACTGCTTAGTTTTGAGATCAATTTTCTCCAGAAAAAAAATTTAAAAAAAATAAGAAAGTTATTTTTACCCTATTTCCCATCCATTTTTGTAAGCATCGTACTAAATTTTATGATTTTTCTATCTGTCTGGCGGTTTTAAGGTATAAAATATTTTTTATTTTTTTTTAAAGCCACACAAGTATTTTACTTAACTAATTTCCAATCGATGACCGTTTGTTTCATTAAAATATTCACAAAATTGTGAACGCTATACCGATTAGCGCAGAACTCCAACCTATTTTTTCAAGGGACACATACCCTTAAGAATTCTAACAGAACTCAAGTTGTAAATTTAGCCGCTTTGCAGTAATAAGCACCCCCTGCATACGCCCTGATTGTGTAATTACATACACAGGTACTTAGCAAAAAAAAAAATTGAAAAAATAATTTTCAGCACCTTAGAAAGCTAACGTTTAAATTGACATCTCAACCAATATTCTACATCCTACACAACCCTCACAATAGTTTAAAAAGTTTTCATCAAAAATTAACACGAAAATCTTGAAAAATGGGTATGATTGTTCGTTGTCGCAAAATTAAATCAAAACAATCTTTCGGCAACGATTCTAAACATTTCAACATAACATTACCTATAAGAACAAAAGAAAAAAACAACAAACAGTGCATGACTATTACACGCAATATCATAGATTCCCTTTTGCAAAAGAAGCAGAAAAAAACTTCCATTCCAACGATGAGCCAACAAAAAAAAAAATACATACCTTATGTATGTACAAAGGTACACAAAACTCAACCAAATCTCCTAGAAAGATCCCACCGCGCCCGCGCGATGTGAACACCAACTTCCACCACGTCTACCCCTTGACAACAAAAAGACTGGCATACACATACATAATAACCTTCTTCTTTTTTTTACCTAAAAAAGATCACTTGACATCCAAATCATGAACAGGATTACTATGTATGCTTTCTATAAAAAAAAAATAAGGTGTAAAGAGTCAATACGGAACTTCACTTGTAAGGAAAAAGAGAATTGGGGAAAAGAGAATGCATGCACAACCCAGTGGATTTCTTTTGAACCAAATTTCTTTGTGTGCGTGAGCAAAGATGTTTTTCCAGTAAAAAACTGCAAAATTGACAACTTTTCCAAAATTAGAAATAAAAAAACCATGAAAGAAAATACGATTTTGTTTTTTAAATCTAATAAAAAAAATACCAAAAAAAAATTAAAAAAATATGTGGTAATTGTATTGGCTGCCCTTGCATTACAACGGCATTACAAATAATGTCATATTGCATTGCGTTTTCAAGCATGTTGTAAGGCAAATATTTTTTTTTCAAAGGTACTATTTAGTTCAGAACACATGATACTTTGATTTAAAAACAATTAGAAAATTTAAAAAATATAACATTCAATTTCCCAGGCAATCGCGCAAAATAATTGAAGAAAAAGGAATATCTTTTCTATTTTTGTCTCTAAAAAGTAACTGTAAAAAATTAAAAAAAATAAAATAAAAATTAATGTAACTGCATATACATATAAGCTTTGTAAAAACGTTAATTTGACTTGCTTACCTAATATACTTCAAAAGTTTTATCAAATTATGCATTCATAAAATTTAACGAATTTCCTTTATTTTTCATAGTTTTGTGCATTTTTTTGGGTGAATAAATAAACTAATAAAAAGAAAAAAAGGTACTGCTTAGTTTTGAGATCAATTTTCTCCAGAAAAAAAATTTAAAAAAAATAAGAAAGTTATTTTTACCCTATTTCCCATCCATTTTTGTAAGCATCGTACTAAATTTTATGATTTTTCTATCTGTCTGGCGGTTTTAAGGTATAAAATATTTTTTATTTTTTTTTAAAGCCACACAAGTATTTTACTTAACTAATTTCCAATCGATGACCGTTTGTTTCATTAAAATATTCACAAAATTGTGAACGCTATACCGATTAGCGCAGAACTCCAACCTATTTTTTCAAGGGACACATACCCTTAAGAATTCTAACAGAACTCAAGTTGTAAATTTAGCCGCTTTGCAGTAATAAGCACCCCCTGCATACGCCCTGATTGTGTAATTACATACACAGGTACTTAGCAAAAAAAAAAATTGAAAAAATAATTTTCACCTCTTCGCGCACGCCCTTGTATTGCATCACATTTAATCTTCATTCAAAAACTCTAACCTTGAAAATGCGACCATTAGAACTCAAGTTATAAATTAAGGCTGGTTTGCAAGTGTGTAATAAGCGTCCCCCATCACCCTTGCATACGCCCTTGACTGTTTAATACTCAACGAAAAAGTTATAAAAATAATAATTTTGATAAGGTGTGCAAATGCTCTCTTACCCCTCCTTACGTACGTTCTTGTGTTGCATTACATTAAGTCTTCATTTAAAAACTCTCACTCTAAAAATCCGAATATTTAAACTAAAAAAGCTTTAAATTTAATCGATTTGCATAAGCACCTTTGCGTACGCCTTTGATTGTGTACTCAATCAAAAAAAAAAAAAATTAGAAAAATAATTTTTATTAGGAGTGCAAATGCCCCCTTACCCCTCCTTGCGCACGCCCTTGAGTTGTATTACATTCCATTCACCATCACAAACAAAAGTTATGTGCTCAAAATATTCAATGTAGATTTTAGTATGAACGGACATTTCACCTTTCTAAATATGTAATCAAAAATAAAATCCGACAACTAGAACGATAGTTAGAAGCTAAAGTATAGTTCTAAATCGGCACTTTTTCATATTTTACACAAAACGACGCACAGTGTGGCAATTTAGAAATCCAGCGGAATTAAATTAATAGCGCTCGTGCATTAAACTTTTTCTTATATTTTTTTCTGCTTATATAATATAAATGGCTCTTAGAATCAAATACAATTTAAATTTTTGTCATATCTCTTCAAAGTTTTTTTAAAACGAGCTTTTGAAGTGACCGATCTCTCATATGAAAAAATATTAATTTTCTGAAAATCACTACCACGCATAAAACAAAACTTGGGTTGGTTTTTTGATAACTTTTTGCAACAAATATATAAGATGTAATGTTAAAAAAATAAATTACAATTGGAATAGGTCAAAATGTGTGGCAAAAGGGGCGGGAGGGTTTTAACCTTACCAACAAGAAAAATATTAATAGCATGTCGCATGTTGAACTTTTTATACACTTTTTTCTCCTAAATTCAAAAAAAAAAGTAAACAGAAAATTAAATAAAGCAAGTATTTTATATATATATGTATTACATATCTGAATTTATCTGCAACAATAAGTTTTATTTTTCAGTCATATTTTTGATTGCCATAAATATAAATGTAATAAATAAATCGACATCAGCATTTAATACATTTAATAAATGTACATGAACATATTTTTTAATATAAGATGGAACATCAAAAAGCTCCAAAATTTCTTGTTCAATTGGACCTTTTTTTTTCTTTTCGAAATGCACCTTAGACTTGCTAAGAAAGGGTCTTCAGATATCAAAAGCCTGTTAAAAAGATGTATCATTGTTTCCAAACTGGATGTTTTTCTCGTAAATAGTTCGCGATATTTAAATTTGTATTTAAATTTGAAAAACACTCTGTACATTTTTATTGCTTTTATATTTATTATATTATAAGTATTATTTTATAAAAAAATATATTTTTTTAAGTAACATGTTAAATTTTTGTATTAAATAAATAATTGACTGAAACACCCTGTAAGTTGTAATACATATATAATATATGTATACAAAATAACTCAATTTGATATTATGTATTATTTTATTAATACATATTTTTTTTAAAGTAAAATGTTAAATTTTTGTATTAAATATATATTGATTGAAACATAAAACACCCTGTAAGTTGTAGTATGCAAAATATTTCTTTCTCTAACATTGTGTTGGCAAAGAGAGAACACATTTCTCAAAGTTAAAAAAAATATAAGAACAAAGAAAAAGAAAAACAGAAAATGATTTTTTGGACGGTAAGCGTTTAGAAAAATTAGCAAATTTTTCAAGTGCGCAGATATGCGCAGCAACTTAAGACACAATATGAAAGGTGAAATGTCAGCCTTTAAGACGTATATAGTTTCCCTCCTGAATAACCCTGAATACATTAAAATTTTCTCCAAGAAATGTAAAAATTAACAAAAAAAACACATTTTTTTCACTTAAAAACACAACAACAAAAAATTGAACACCCTTTTAAATATAATTTTACTCACTTTCTTATTCTCTTATATTGTATTAAATAAATAAAAATAAAAACTTCAATTAAGACTCACAAAAGACGTTTAAAAGTGAAAAACCCCGAACACCTTCGCACCGCAAACTTGACTCAAATAAATCACAAACTCTCACTTTAAAATCAATTCTCTCAGTAAAACATGCTCTCCACCTAAAAATTTTGGTATAATTGCTTACAGGGAGGTATTAGCTATATATTAAACCAATTTTTGCTTTGGTTCATGCGAATGATTTTTATAATAAAATTCCGCTAGATTGCCAGAATCCCACACTGTGCGACGTCTTCACCACTGATGAACTGCCGTGGACAACGAACAATCATACCCATTTTTCAAGATTTTCGTGTAATTTTTTGATGGAAACTTTTTAATTTATTGTGAAGGCTGTTTCACATTGCGACGAGAAAACGAGACGTCAGCGTGACGAGATCTCTTCGCAGAATCTCTCTCTTAAAAAAGAATTTTAAACAGTGAAATAATACATAATCAAGCATTTCTCGTCGTCTCGTCACGTCATAAAGTTCGAAAAATTGAAAAAAAGACGCAACGTGACGACGAGAAATACATTATTATGTATTATTTCGTTGTTTGAAATTCGTTTTAAAGAGAGAACAACTGCGAAGAGATCTCGTCACGCTGACGTCTCGTTTTCTCGTCGCATTGTGAAACAGCCTTGAGGCTTGTGTAGGATGTAGAATTATTATTGAGATGTCAATTTAAATGCTGGCTTTCTAAGGTGCTGGCAAAATATGAAATTTATAGATGCATCCAGTAAAAAGTTGTGAGGGCATGCAAAAAAATCATTAATTTTGTAAATATCTCGAGTTAAGGTTGTTGAAAAAATCTGAAATTTTTAAAATATTTATAAATCAATAATCTCCATCACCTGTAGATTTTTAGAACTATCCCTAAAAATATAAAAAATCGAAAACCACAAAAAAAATGGGTAAAAAAAATGTGTCATCTTCAAAAATCAAAAAGTAGGTGAACAAAAATTCCTAGCAAAAATATCTGAAACATGGATAATTTTTTTTTATTATCTTTCTAATGGTGTTAAATATGTTTCTCTACCTGATACCCCCGATTTATAGCGAATTATTTGTCAAAGGCGTACTATTCAAAAGTAAACTTTTAACATTTTATAACTCGCTTCGTAGATTTTTTAGAATTTTTTTTTGCGCTTAAAAGTTTCTTGTATTTCAAAGATCTATCGAATAAAATTAGATTGCACGTTCTAACCCCTCCTGTTTAGAAAGTAGTTTTTCGACCTTTAATCAAAAAAAAACCATTTTACCCTATTAAAAATTTGAATTTCAAAAAATCCCGTCTTAGTGCGCCTATACATAAAATTCCCTATTAAATAAAATTTATTTTATATTTTTATAATTTACAGTATAAGGCTGTACAATGATGAGTTAGATGAATGAATCAGTGAGTGAGTCACCGGTTCTTTCATTTATAATATTTATAAAAAACTGTGACTTATGTGTACGTAGGAATTCACAAAAATTATTGATAGGTTCTGAGAGAGAAACAAATATGGATAACTAGACTGCAGTGCGATGTTATATTATTATGCTATCAGGTGAATGGTGGATAAAACCCTTTTCGATTTTTTGGTTCCATTTTTAAAGTACATTTCGAAGATGTTAGTGGCGCGCTATCGCTTAAAGACCAATGGAATCTAGTTTGGACCACATACCTATAAGTAAACATTATGTTCACAAAATTTTAAGCGGTATAAAACACTGAGCAAATCGTTCATTAGCTCACGGTCTAGGACTCTACTCTCACCACAAAGTAAAATACGTAAGTACTTATGTAAATATATATTTTCCTTGGAATCCAATCAGCAAAACATATTCTTTCTAGCTCTATTAATTAATTGTATCGGGCCATTAGGAATCATCGCCCGTCTCTTTATTTATTTTTAATTCCTTATAAAACCCTACTCTGACCACAAGGTCAAATATACATAGATATACTACAGCCTATAAGTACTTCCCTGATTTTTAAAATTCTATTGATTATACTATACTTATACGTATATTCGTCGCACATCGCACTGCAATCTAGTTATCTATATGTCTCTCTCTCTCTCGGAATTCATCAATATTTTTTGCATTCCATATAAGACCCTACTCTGACCACAAAGTCAAATACATAGATATACAACCTACTTCCCCCATTTTTTAAATTCTATCATCATTATATACGTATATTCACACATCGCACTGCAGTCTAGTTATCCATATTTTTTTCTCTCTCAGAACACATCAATAATTTTTGTGAATTCCTACGTACACATAAGTATTGACCAATTACAAATCATCGCCACCATAATGCTATTTACTATTCAACGTCTTTGTTGCCAGCTCAAACCCCCGGCGAAAATACTTTAAATACATGTGGCTTGTGAACATTAGTCGTTGCGGACATACTGTTTGCGAGTGTGTGTCGTTGCGGACATGTTTCATTGGGAACATGTTGCTTGCGAAGATGTGTCTTGCGAACATGTTGTTTGCGGACATTAGTCAGGTTCCCAATTTAATTATGTGTTAAATTTTTTTTTAGTTTAAAATTATTATTAAACAATTGTTTTATATCCTTAAAGGCGGAATACAAATATTGCTACGATCTGGTTCTTCACTACGTACTTCATTTCCTTAATAGGCAATAAATACTTTTTGGTAAGTAGTTGACTTTTTAAAAAAAACTATTGTTCAATCTTGTTTTTTTTAGTTCAAGGACTTATTTGGGGACTATTTACGCCAACAACTATATACCTATTGTTAAAAAATTAATTATGTTATTATGTATTTAAATGATCTGTTCAAAAAGAAAAATTGGGCACATCGTCCGAAATAAATTAGTTTATAGCCATATTTATTGAACTATATGTTCCATTTTAATGTAGTAGGTACATGAGAGATATACCTACATATTATGTATAAATATATTTCGAACGAAATAAATGGAATAAATTAAATATCAAAGTTGGTTTCATTGTGATAGATTCGATGAGCTTACGTAGCCACGTTTATTAAAATAATACGGGTATCCATGTTACGAGATAAATGTCCACATTGCAGAAAAGTATAAATTTCCGCCAGACGTTTGCATGAACGCCCCCCTTATAAATACTTGCGTAAATCTGGGTATCAATCGGCTGTTTGTTACGTCAAAGTAAGCTCCAAAAAATATATGTAATCAAGATTGTATTAGCCGTGGCATGGTGGTTAGTGCGTAGGACTGTCATGCTGGAGGTCTAGGTTCGACTCCCAGCTTCGTCCACATAATATTAAAATACAAAAAAAGCCTACCGCCTCTTGCAAGGAACAGATAAAACGATCGTATATAGCAACATTCACCTTTAGTATTCAAGCATAACATCGCCACATTCATCGTCATCAATCAGACAAACGATCGCCACATCCACCGTCACCACACATTTCTCTTCAAAATTCGCTACAATCGTCATCTATTCCACACAGATTTCATTTGAATCATTTTCACTAAAAAATCAACATCATCCAGCTGCCACATTGAATCGTAGTATTTTTTTGTATCTTTTATTGCACAGGTGTGTATGAAATTTTACGAAAAGTGTAATTATTTTAAAAATTTTTAAAAATACTGTTTTTTTTTTGTTGAAAGTAAGTAATTTATTCCATTTACGAATTGAATAATATTTTTTTCGTGTTCAGAGACAAAAGAGGTTATATCTAACATTTCCGATTTTTTTTTTCGTATTTTTCGCGGACGGTTTTACGATTTTCTTCGTGTTATAAAACTTTCTTGGTTGGTTTATTATTATTTTCCTTCGCCAAGGCAGTTACCTTAATGCGGTGCGAGGGCTTAAGTTTCAAAGATTCATCTGACCTGCTGACTTGAGGAAACTTAAGTCGGTAGCGATTTTGAGGAGTTACGAACTAAGAACTGCCTCCCCCCCCCTAATTCAGGGTGTAAAGTGGACCGTGCCCATTGGATGGTTTGCAGCCAGGGGGTATACCGGCTGTATTTTAACGGTGCCTCTTTGATACTAGGTCGAATCAAAGAGTAACTTAGACCTTACCATATTATTCGGAGCTCTGATATGGCGGACCCCATTATTTCTCTAGCTACTCGTGGGAACAAATATGCCTAAAAATCAAAAACAAAAGAACAACAAAAATTTTAAAAAGTTCAACACTCCGCAGGATGTAACCGCGAGTGAATACGCAGATCGATTGGAGAGAGATCTCCGGGGAGAAGATCTGAGACCGGATATCAGTAAGTACCTGAAGAGGATGCCTTACGGGTACTCACTGAACCGGGAAACAGGAGGAGCGTCAACCTCTAGTCAAGGGAGAATACCTCCTGGGCAAGGGGAGAGCGCAACTCAAAGTGCAGCTACTACAAGCAAAGAGAGCATAGCTCTCGTGCAAGTAAAGGCTGTAACTGAAGCCAAAGAGGGCGCAGCCGATGGGGAGTTACCATCAGTAGACAGCTCGAAACCACCAAAGAAGATACTGAAAAGACCATTCCGCCGAAACTTCCCGCTCCCAGAACTGGGTAAGCCAGGTGCTCTGGACGACCCATGTAGGAAAGGGCTCAGTGGAGCAGGTACGAAGTGGTACTTCCGCTTCCTTACTGAGGGGATGTCCCCTCAGGAAGCCAGGAAAAAGGTGGAGGAGAAGAGAGTCACTAAAAAGTGAAACCACAAGCCTGGATCAGGCTAAGAGGAAAAGCAGCCAAATAACTCCTCCCCAAAAGCAAGATGCAAAGAAATCCAGGACGACGGCAACGTCTGCGTGCTCTAGCACCGAGAAGACAAAAACAGCCGTCGAACACAGCCTCTCTTATGCAAGTGCAGCCATGAGCGTCAGAGTTGCTGTTCTGCCGAAGAAGTACCCTCAGGTCACCCTGAGTTCCGAAGAGTTGTCGGCACTCGAGGAGGCCATTATTGACCAGGTCTCCCTTGGCTGGAAGCACAAGCTGAAGTTCAATGGTCTGCACTTCAGAACGGGTTTGCTCTTGGTCGATTGCGCTGGAGCTGAAACAGCGAATTCAGCTTCACTACAAATTCTCAAAAAAGCGACAATCACAAAATCACTCCAAGAGCCAAATAATGACGTCAGCGCAGAAGCGCAAATAGGGAAAACCCTGGAAGATGTAATTCCGGAGGAAATCACCACCCACGCTATACCCAACAATCTTTCCCAATCTCTCACCCCTTCCACACCGACCAACCGACTCCAAAAGACCCAACCGACCACACCAACCTCCCTACCTACATCCTTCCTTTACCCCCCTGCTGTAAGTCAGGTATTGTCACTGGCAAATACGGAATCGGGCCCAACAGACAAAGAGAAAGAGGGCATGGACCTTTCTCCAAGTCGAACGGACCAGGACGAGATGCTTCCGACTTTAGAGGAGGAAGAAGACCTTCTGGCAGATGAAGGGGCTTTTGCCCCCATCTGCTAATACAAAACAAAAATAGACAGACACGGGATCAGTACCAAGCTGGCCCAAGTGAACATCCACCAAGCACGAGACATGACTCGCCCAGAACTTGCATAAAAATAAGAAATAACATAAACTTTATATGTCTTTCAGAATTTATGACGAGGGGATCTGGTCCCGATACAAGCCCAAATTAACATCGAGGGCAGTTTAAGGACAATGGTTATAGCAGCAGCCTACTGCCCCGGTGACGAGGTCAACATTCCACCTACTGAAGTACAAAGGCTAGTGGAATACTGCAGCCAAAAAAGCTACCGTTATTGGTCGGGTGCGATGCCAACGCCCACCATACGACATGGGGCAGCACCGACATAAACCAAAGGGGTGAGTACCTTTTATATTTTATGCTGGTTAAAAATCTAGAAATATTTAATGTAGGGAATACCCCTACTTTTATTACTAGAATAAGAAAAGAAGTTTTAGACATAACTTTCGGAACTCCGAACGTAGGCAGTCTAATAAGGGATTGGAGAGTATCCAATGAGCACTCAATGTCTGATCACAGAATAATAGTGTTTACCTTAGAAGGACTTCTCACAGAGAATACCTCTGGAAGGAATCCTAAGAAAACAAACTGGGACCTTTACAAAACCGTTCTAATACCAAACTTGGAACATATAGGCCTAGCAAGTACGACTAATAGTCACCTTGAGCTAGAATTTACAGTTAATGAGTTTAGTGGGACTATCCAAGAGGCTTTTGAACTCAGTTGCCCCATTAAACCAAAAACAAGACAGAAAGACGCCCTATGGTGGAATAGCACTCTGTCGGAATTAAGATCCAAGGTAAGAAAACTCTTCAATGAGGCTAAAAGAACAAGGGAATGGCATAGTTACCCCGTAGAATTGACTAGGTATAACAAGGAGATAAGAAAGGCCAAGCGAAATAGTTTTACATCCTTCTGTGAGAATATTTCCTCAACCCCTGCTGCAGCAAGAATACACAAAGCTCTTGCAAAAGAAAAGACACTTACATCATTAGCACTTCGGTACAATGATGGAAGCTTCACAGAAAATGAAGAGCAGAGGTCCACTCTGCTGCTTAACACACACTTTCCAGGCAGTAAACCCCTAGCGGGAAACTCTCTAGAGAGAAGTCCTCTCAAGCCAAATAGAGAAGACTGGAAGACAGCTGCAACCATCTGCTCAAGCAAAAGGATAGACTGGGCGATAAGAACCTTTCAACCCTTTAAATCACCTGGTGTAGATGGTATCTTCCCAGCCCTTTTACAAAAGGGTAATGAATGCCTTACCTCATTAGGATATTTCGTAGCAGCATTGCTCTTGGGTTTGGTATATACCCATGGAGGAGAGCTAGGGTAATCTTCATTCCTAAAATTGGGAAAAAAGATACAACTCATCCTAAGTCCTTCAGGCCAATAAGCCTAACATCCTTTGTACTGAAAACTTTGGAAAAAATAGCAGACAACTTCATAAGGTCAGAAGTCTTAGTCGGAAGGCCTCTTAATACCTGCCAACATGCTTATAGAGCGGGCAGATCTACAGAAACCGCCCTGTTTGAACTCACTAATACCTTACAAAAAGCTTTAGATGCAAAGGAAAGGGAATTGACAGCCCTCCTAGACATAGAGGGAGCCTTTGATAACACCTCTCATGAAGCTGTAAACAAAGCTCTCGTAAGGAAGTGTGTACCCATCACCATAACTAAATGGATTGGTGAAATGATGTGCACTAGAACAGCAGAAACAATAGCAGGACCAAATATACAGAGAATCATCACAACAAGAGGCTGTCCACAGGGAGGGGTACTATCACCCTTGCTTTGGAGTCTTGTAGTTGATGAACTGCTAGAACATCTCACTTCTCAAGGTATACGCTGTATTGGCTTTGCTGATGATATCGTCATTACAGCCCTAGGGAAATTTGAAGAAACTCTCTGTGATATTATCAAGAGAGGACTTAGAATTACAAGTAAATGGTGTTCATCTGTAGGATTATCAATCAACCCTGCAAAGACAACGTTAGTGCCATTTACTAAAAAAAGACTTCTGCCACACATGAAACCTATCCGATTGGCTGGAGAAGTAATTGAAACAAAGAGAGAGGTAAAATATTTAGGAATTACACTAGATAGTAAACTCCTCTGGAATAAACACGTTGAAATTACCGTCGGGAAAGCCACAAAGGCCCTTATGATATGCAAGAGGCTTGCAGGTAAATCATGGGGTTGCAACCCAAAGATCCTCAGATAGATGTACACCATGATGGTAAGACCCATCATTACCTATGGTGTATGGTTGTATGGCACAAAAGAACCGAATTATTAACAACTAGGAAAACGCTAGATAAAGTCCAAAGGCTCGCATGTTTATGCATTACTGGAGCAATGAGAACTTGCCCTACAGTGGCCATGGAGGTTATACTTCATCTGACCCCCCTACACAAGGTCATTGATAGTGCCGCTAAGGGAGCCATAATGAGATTTGCAAAAGAGGAAACTGAGATGGACAAAGGCAAAAGTCGTAAAATCAGAGACAATATGCCGAAATCTACAGTAATTAACCTTATTGACATTCCAAGAGATGGCATGATTAGAAAATACAACTTTGAGAAAAACTTTAAAGCAGAGTTAAGTTGTTAAAAAGATTGGGTAGGCGAAACAGTTAACTACACTCTCAAAGCTAATGCAATTAAGTGGTACACTGATGGATCGAGAAGGACTGAAGGGACTCAGGCAGGTATCTTTGGGCAGGTATCTTTCCATACCGATGGGACAGTCTACCAGCATTTTTCAAGCAGAAGTACATGCAATAGAAAAATGTGCAGATCGTAATCTCGAAAGGAATTACCGGAAACAAAACATCAACATTATGTCAGATAGCCAAGCCGCACTCAGGGCACTGTCCTCCTACTCCATAAATTCGAAAACAGTGTGGGAATGTGTAGGCAAGCTTAATGAACTCGGTAAATACAACAACGTCACACTTCATTGGGTACCTGGCCACGTCGGTGTCCAGGGTATTGAAGAAGCAGACTCCCTAGCTAAAATCGGAGCTATGACTCCACTAATAGGGCCCGAACCCTACTTCGGTATAGGAGAAAATGTGATTACAAATAACATCAAAAAAGAAGAGGAGACCAACAGATCAAAGAATTGGAAAGAACTCCCAAAGCTGAGGCAGGCCAAACTTCTTCTTGGGAACTATAACCAAGAACGTTTTACTAACTGTATCAGCCTAAGTAGGAACAACCTAAGAATACTAACGGGTCTCCTCACTGGCCACTTTAAACTCAGAAGACACCTCAATCTTCTTGGTCTTGTAAGCAGTGCCACATGCAGATTCTGTAGCATGCATGAGGAAACTACAGATCACATCCTGGGTAGATGTGATGCACTTATCCATCAAAGAATAAAACACCTGGGATGCTACCAGGTAGAAGAGAGCGACCTTTCCTCTCTTAAAATACCCCAAATACTAAAATTCATCAGAGGAATAGGTTTGAAGGTAGAGCTGTAAGATGAACAACCCCATCCAGCTCCAAGCGGGGGACACAATAGATCTATAGGCCGCAGTGTTACATCCCCATTTTTATTCATTCATTCATATTATTATTTTACCGAGTTTTTTTTTGTTGGAAACAATGAGCCTATTATATGCAATGCTGCATATAATATAATGCAATTTTCGGCAAACTTTCCACATTAGATTCACAAAAAAAAATGGCGTTAGCGCCATTTCGAGTTACTTTTCAATAATCATTCAATTTTATTTTTTCTCTGAACTTACTTATCCTAAGTTACAAAAATAACTACTGATCGCAGCGACAGCAAGAGCGACCCTAGTATGTTCTATATCCATACATAAAGCCACCACTGACTCAACACTTTGTTGCTATGAATCAAATAACACTATAGTTGCTACGAGTCGAGGCGTGCAAACTGCAGAGTCTGTATTTTTATACTCGTCTTCATTATCAATAAACATAATTCAACCAACAGACTCGAAATACGATCAGCCACTTGAGTGTGGACTAACCAGGCGTGCGAACTGCAGCGTCTGCATTTTATATGTGCATATTGCTTGCATGTTTAAATACAGAACATACTACACCCGCCTTTTTAAGAAATAACGTAATTAAATGGAGTTATTTAATTGTATATAAATCTTAATGATTAATAATTAATGATAAATACATTTTTATTTCATATATCTTATATAATATTTTTTTTTCTCAGTATTATTTATTTTTATTATTATTTTTTTTTTACAGCAATTATTTTTTGTATATATATAAAAAAAAATGGAAAATTTATGTTTAATAAAAATTTTAGACAAGGAAAGAAAAAATATTTAAAAAAATTATTTAAAAAAAAAACAAATTTGTTGTTTATTTTTTTTTCGTGTTGAAAAAGGCTGATCAGACCGATTCAATGAAAACTCTTAAGTATTATATATTTTTAATCTATTTTTATGAACTTTCTGCTTCTTATTTTTATTTGTCTTTATAACTATGATGTTATTGTTTTCTATTTCTACGACCTCAAAGGGGCCCAAATAAACGGGATCCAACTTATGACCTGATTCGTTTCTTAGCATAACTTTATCTCCTAACTTTGTTGTTATGTTTATGGGCTATAGGTCAGTTGTTTCCATTAAATGAAAAACAAAATGTTTTTTAAAACGACGTTTCGTTCATGATTATGAACATCATCAGGTTTATTTTCTATGAACACATTATAAGAAAAATTAAGTTTAACATATTTGTTTGAAAAATATTTTTAAATATTAACGAATTAAATGAGAACTATTGAGAGTATTGTAATAGGCTTACATTATCTGTTTTTCAGTCATGAACATTTAAAGTGTACACATATATTTTTTTACATAAATATTGCACCTTTTTAACATTCATATTGCGATTTATACATATTGCACTTAGATAAAAACTAAAGAAAAACAAAATTACATTTTACTTGTACTGTACTATACTTTACATTTAAAAAAAAGTGAAGCAAGAAAATAAAATTGATTAAATGATTGAAAATTCATCTATGGCTTTAGCGGGTATTAAGGGGGTCTGGGACGTCTTTACATCTTCGTTCTCTCAATCAGGTACTTGTAGTAGGGACTCACATTGTCTAGGTCCGTTTTTCTATTCATTGTATTGTTTGTGTTTATAATATGTAATGTTTCGATTATCATCCTTTTGTTGTAGTGGTGTTCTCTCTGTATTGTTTGTGCCTCTTCGAAATTTGGTTTGTGGTTGTTGGTTATGCAATGGGTTGCCAACGCTGTTTTTTGAGCTGAGTTGGATTTTAAGTCTGATTTATGTCCTGATATTCTGTTTTTCAATTTTTGTTTTGTAGTTCCTATGTAGACCTGTTCACATTCTTCGTCTCTTTTACCTTTACATGCTATTTTGTAAATAACGTTCGAGTCTTCTAATGTATCTCCTTTTGTTTTCAGTTTACTAAAAACCTGGCTTAAGTTATAAGTGGAACTCATTGCTATATTATATTTTTTTTTCAATGAAGTTAGATTGTTTAAACCTATCCGCTATGTGTTTAACATAGACAAATGATTTGTATTTTAACAAAGGTTGTTCTTCAGTTATATCGGGATGATTACTTCTTGGTTTATGATTTCTGATTAATGTATGTATTATATTAGCTGGAAAACTATTAGCCATAAGTATATTTTTAATTATATTTTTATTCTTAGCATGAAATTCGCGATCACTTATGGTAAGAACTCTGTTAACTAAATTTTGTGCAGTGTTCAAAATCGTTTGTTTTGGATGCTGGGAATTGAAATTTATTATTCTGCCTGAAGAGGTTGGTTTCTGATACCAATCCATTTTTAGCCGATCACCTTCTCTTATAACTACTGTATCCAGATACGGCAGGTTTTTGTTTTTCTCTTCTTCTTACGTAAATTGAAGATTTTTGTGATAACCGTTTAAGGCCTTCAGAGTTGGGCCTATTTCAGATACTTTAACTATAGCAAATAGATCGTCAACGTATTTTGTTAGAATCTTCGGTTTTTGAGTTAATTTGTTCAACGAAACATCGAGTAACTCCTCCAAAATAATGTCTGCTATGATGGGTGACGCTGGATTTTCCATTGGCATACCGTTTCGTTGTTGGTACATTTTATCCTCATAAATCAGGTAGTTATTATCAACTACACAAAAACGTAAAAGTTCTAAAAATGTCTGCTTTGCTATTACTGTATGTTCCTTTATAATATCCCATTTTCTTTGTACAAGCTCTAGTGCGAGTTTTACGGGGATGTTGGTGAAAAGAGATATTACGTCAAAAGACACTAGAACTTCGTCATGGTCAATTTTGATGCTGTTAAGTTTAGATTTGAAATCCAGTGCGTCTTTTACGTTACAACGAGAGTCTTCCGTCAAATTTTTAAGTATTGTGATGAGGTATCTTGAAAGGTTATAACAAGGAACTTTCGTCGATGAACAAATAGGTCTTAAAGGCATTTCTTTTTTATGAATTTTTGGCAGTCCGTAAATTCTTGGTGCAACTGGGTTATATGTCATCATCTTTTGTTTTTCTGTTTGGTCGATGATATTTTTAGCATAAAGGTCTTTGATAAAATTATTGTTCATCGTTTGTAGTTTGTTTGTTGGATCCGTTCTGATTTGCCAATAAGTGGTTCTGTCTTCCATAAGTTGTTTAATTTTTAATCTGTAGTCAATCTTGTTTATTGCAACGGTTACGTTACCTTTGTCGGCAGGAATAATAATTAATTCTTTGTTACTGTTCAGGAATTTTTTTGTTTCCTTCAAAATAAATAATAGGTATCTGTTGATATCCAAAGACTGATGGTTTTTAAGGCTACTATCAAGAATGTGTGCAAATTTTGCACGCGAAGCTTCACGTTCTTCAATGGCCACTATTGTTTGTATGCATTCTTCACCGTCAGCTATTATTTTAAACAACGTATTCGAATAGTCTCAATAGTTCTCATTTAATTCGTTAATATTTAAAAACATTTTTCAAACAAATATGTTAAACTTAATTTTTCTTATAATGTGTTCATAGAAAATAAACCTGATGATGTTCATAATCACATTTTGTTTTTCATTTAATGGAAACAACTGACCTATAGCCCATAAATATGACAACAAATATAACCATTTACAGAGGTCAAAAAACAAATTAATTTATCTCCTAACTTTAAATCGAGACTAACTATTTTTTTATCGTAATAATCTTTATTTTTAGCTTTCTTTACTTCTAATAGTGTTTTAGCTCTCTTATATGCTGTTTCTAATCTAAATTTTACTTCCTTAGCGTAGTCATCTACATTATATATAGGATCTATCCTATCTATTGAATTAAACTTTGTTGGTAAGTTACGTCAGACAATTAGCAGGTACCAAACTCGAAAACTGCAACTCAATGGATATATACGTTTCTACAATCATTACGGCGGCGCCAACCTTGTCTACCTCATGGAGAATAGACAAATTGACATCGCCCTTATTCAAGAGCCCTGGATAGCAGGTGGCAAGATTAGGGGCCTAAGTAGCAAGGGACTACTGCTGTACAAAGCCGACCATGTAGGCAATAACAGTAAACATAGATCATGCATTTTAGCTAGGAAAAATATTAAAATTTTCTTTCTATCTAAATATAGCAACGCAGATCAAGCTACCGTTATGCTTGAGCGTAACAGACTCCCACCGCTGGTAATAGCGTCTTGCTATATGCCTTTTGATGGCGAAGGACCCCCAGCTGACATCACTAAACTCCTGGTGGAACATGGAGAAACCAAAAAATGGGACCTGGTGTTGGGGTGTGATGCTAATGCACACCACCTGCAATGGGGCAGTACAGATATTAACGCTAGAGGTGAGTTGCTTTTTGAATTCATTATTAGAAACAATATTTTAGTAGCGAATAGAGGAAATGAACCCACTTTTATCACGAAAAATTGTCAACAGGTGCTTGACGTCACCCTGTTATCAAACTCAAACTCCATTTCTATAGAACATTGGAGTGTTGTTAAAGAACCATCTTTTTCTGATCATAGAATCATAGAATTTAGCATTCCTGCAACTCAAGAACTAAATAAACCATTTAGGAATTTTAGAAATACTAACTGGGATATTTTTAGTACAGAAGTAACGCAAGGGATAACCACACTCGACAGTAGTACTATACAAGACTCTGCGAGCTTAGACAATACCACTGCGGAACTCACAGAAATTCTGTGCAGAGCATATGAGAAAAGTTGCCCAATAAAACCTATTGGGAAGGGAAATAGAAAGCCACTTTGGTGGACCAATGAACTCAGTGAGATCAGAAAAGCAACTAGAAAACTTTTCAATGCAGCTAAGCGCACGCGTAGTGAACATGACTGGGAGCTTTATAAAACCAGCCAACGCAGGTTCAAAGCAGCAACGCTAAACGAATCTCCTGGAAAGAATACTGCAACGAGGTTGAAAGCACTAGTGAATCAGCCCGGCTTCAGAAAATTCTCGCTAAGGATCCAATTCCTCTGGGTTCTCTTAAGAATCCCACTGGACAGTGGACAGAATCCAGCTGCGAAACACTTGACATTTTGATTAAGGCTCATTTTCCAGGATGTAGTTCAGGTGTACCTGATATTCAGGTAACAGAATCTCTGAGAGAACACACAATCCCGCCGGATGTAATAACTGAGGAAAAGATTAAATGGGCCATTGGTTCATTCTCTCCTTACAAATCCCCGGGACTAGATGGTATCTTTCCCAAAATGTTACAGGAATGTGACTACTATCTGATACCACTTCTAAAGAAAATATTCGAGAACATTCTGAAATGGGGATATATCCCAAATTCGTGGCGTGAAGTAAAAGTAATCTTCATCCCTAAAGCTGGTAAACCCAGCCACACAAACGCCAAAGACTTTAGACCGATCAGTCTTACCTCGTTTATGTTGAAAACATTCGAGAGACTGTTAGATATCCATATTCGCTGTACGCTCCCGCAGGACGTTTTATCTCCAGCGCAACATGCTTACACTAAAGGGAAAAGTACGGAAACGGCTCTTCACAGTGTCGTTTCGACAATAGAAAAATCTCTAACTAACAAGGAATACACCTTAGCTGCCTTTCTAGATATTGAAGGAGCCTTCAATAATGTACAGAATGAGGCGGTTGAGAATGCTCTTGTAGAACTTGGTGTTGACAACGCCACCATTGATTGCATAATGTGTATGCTGAAAAACAGACGTATTTACTCAGAACTAGGTGGGGGCAAAATAGAGGTGATAACATCTAGGGGGACACCCCAAGGTGGAGTCCTCTCGCCACTTCTCTGGCTTCTCGTCATGAACGTCTTACTGAACAAGCTTAAATACAGCGGGGTCAAAGCGGTAGCCTACGCGGACGACTTATCACTACTAGCAACAGGTAAATTCTTATCCACTATTAGTGAACAAATAGAATTTGCCCTGTCCACAGTTTGCACCTGGACAAAGAATTGTGGTTTAGCGGTAAATCCGTCAAAAACAGAACTAGTCCTCTTTACAAACAAGAGGAAGTTACCCGTTTTCAAGATTCCATCAATTGACGGCATCCAACTCAAGATTTCAGATAGCGCAAAGTATCTGGGAGTAATCCTGGATAAAAAGCTAAACTGGAGTCTGAATATCAAAGAAAGAGCTCAGAAGGCAATGTTTGCCCTCTACTCTTGCAATAGAATTTTCGGAAAAACCTGGGGACCCAATCCAAAAATCATTCTATGGATGTATACGGCAATAGTGAGACCGATACTAACTTATGGTTGTATAGTTTGGTGGAATGGAGTAGAAAAAGCTTCCAATCTTAAAACTTTAACCAAAGTACAAAGAATGGCATGCATTGGGATCACAGGAGTAATGAGAACCACCCCGACCGCGGGGCTTGAAGCCATACTTAATCTTAAGCCCCTAGACTTATTTGTACAAGAATCTGCAGCAAATAGTGCAATACGACTAAGCCAAACAAATGGCTGGAAACACAGTCAAACTGGCCACGCTCAGATTTTAAACAAGTATATAGGTAGTAATGTTTGCACAGACTATACTACTCCCCAACTAGACTTCTATAGACCATTCACTTCTAGCATCCCTAGTAGACAGGAGTGGGTAGTCACTCAACCACATGACCCAACGGTAGCAGTTTTTACCGATGGGTCAAAAATGGAATGTGGAGTTGGAGCGGGATTCTATTCGGAAACCCTAAATTTAGCCAGCTCCTTTAGACTCCCGGACAATAGCAGTGTTTTCCAAGCTGAGGTTCTGGCAGTTACTAAAGCTGCAGAACGGCTGTCAATGCTGGCCATACCGCCAACTGATATTACCTTCTTCATTGACAGCCAATCAGCCATAAAAGCACTCTCTGCCATCGAAATAAAATCTAAACTCGTTTTCTGCTGCCGAGAAGAGCTCAAGGTTCTTGGCTCGCAGCACAAAATAAGACTCTGCTGGGTTCCTGGCCATATAGGAATCCCAGGTAACGAAAAAGCAGATGAATTGGCACGAATTGGATCATTAGCTGATCCAAACCAAGCAGAACTTAACATTTATGCACCAATCTGCTCCTTCAAACAGACTGTGGCAAAGAAAATTCTTGAGAAAACAAATGCAAGGTGGACCCTACTCGACTCCTGCACGAATACCAAAAAACTTTGGCCGTGTTTTGATAAGGGGAAGACAGATAGGATCTTGAAGCTAAATAAAAAATCACTATACTCTCTCGTAGGTACAATCACCGGACACAATCTGCTGAAGTACCACATGAAAAAGCTGAGGCTCAGCACGGATGATCTATGCAGAGGCTGTGGCGATGAAGAAGCACATGAAGACTCTTCTCACTTCTTGTGTCACTGCTCAGCACTCTCGCAACTGAGAAACAAACACCTAGGAAACTATTTCTTCAATAACCTAGAAGAGCTCTCCAACCTATCTGGTGTGCAACTATCGAAATTCATCAATGCCTCCAGATGGCTTGATGGTCCATGAAACTTATAGGTTAAATCATTATGGCCAGATGGCTTGATGGTCCATGAAACTTATAGGTTAAATCATTATTTGGAGCGTTCAATCCTCCAGGGTATCACAAGGGATCTACATTGATCTAAGTGTGATAGAAACAAGATCCTCTATCAGCCCAACAACCTAACCTAACCTACGGCGGCTCAACATTTATATGCAATAGGATTCAAAGTCGACGATGAATGGTTGGCAATTTTTTTGATGTGCGGTCTATCGGATCAGTTTCAACCAATGGTAATGGCATTGGACAATACCGATACGAAGCTCACAAGTGATGCAATAAAAACCAAATTATTACAAAAGGTTAATCGCTTAAAAATACATTTTGCATCTCCAATAACAAATAGACTCACAAATGTTTTTAAGCAACAAAATATACAACTGGTATTTTCATCGGACGGGAAACTTAAAACAAAACTAGGATCAACAAAAGACAAAACAGAAAATTTCAAAAAACCAAGTATCTACGAAATTTCGTGCAAAGATTGCGAACAGAAATATTATGGACAAACCAAAAGGAACATTGAAACAAGGTTTAATGAGCATCTGGCCAACAAAAACCTCAACAGACCTAATAAATCTGCGGTTGCATTGGACTTGTTACAAAAC
Source organism: Epistrophella euchroma (assembly GCA_947049315.1). Classification (NCBI taxonomy): domain Eukaryota; kingdom Metazoa; phylum Arthropoda; class Insecta; order Diptera; family Syrphidae; genus Epistrophella; species Epistrophella euchroma. The sequence continues at coordinate 78,118,474 of OX346245.1, read as the reverse complement.
GAACATGATGTAACGAAGGAAAATTTAAAGCTCATCAAACATGTATGTGATTGCAGATTCTTAGACGCATACGAAAGCATTTACATGCACAAAAACAACCACATCTTGATGAACACAATGGATGCACCGATCAATTCTTCTCTTTTTAACATCATAAAAGGAAACTAACTAAACCTTTATACTTACTTACTTACTTTAGATGGCGCTCACAGCCCAGGATGGACTACGGCCTCAACCAACAAGCCCCTCCAGCCAGCTCGGTCCCTAGCTAGCTGCCTCCAGTTACGCACTCCAAGTTGGTTGAGGTCGTTTTCCACTTGTGTGCGCCACCTAAGGTGGGGTCTTCCTCTGCTGCGCAGACCGTCAGGGGTAGATTCGAAGACTCGTCGGGCTGGTGCGTTGGTGTCCATACGCTCCACGTGTCCCAGCCATCTCAGCCGCTGAATTTTCAGCTTCTTGACCAGGTCGACGTCGCTGTAAAGCCCGTAAAGCTCGTTATTAAATCTTCTCCTCCATACTCCATCGATACAGACTGGACCGAAGATCACCCGAAGAATCTTCCTTTCAAAGCACCCAAGCAGATTCTCATCCGTTTTTGATAGGGTCCATGCCTCTGCCCCATATAGCAGGACCGGGATGATTAGGGTCTTATATAAGGTCTCCTTGGTTCTCTGAGAGAGGGCTTTATTACATAGATGCCTTCTTAGCCCGAAGAAACAGCGATTGGCAAGAATAATTCTTCGTTTGATCTCTGCGCTGATGTCATTTTGCGATGTTACAGTGGAGCCCAGGTAGACAAAGTCCTTGACGACTTCGAAGTTGTATCTATCCATCGTGACGTTTTGCCCGAGCCGACGATGTTGAGATTCCTTTCTCGATGATAGCATATACTTCGTCTTGTCCTCATTAACAGCCAAACCCATTTTCGCCGCCTCCAATTCAATACTTGCAAACGCGCCGGTAACAGCTCGCTTCGTTCTCCCAATGATGTCAATATCATCTGCATAAGCAAGTAGTTGAACAGACTTTTGAAAAATTGTACCTCTGTTGTTGACTTGCGAGTTGCGTACAATTGCTTCAAGAACGATGTTAAACAGGTTGCATGATAACGCGTCGCCTTGCCTCAAACCTTTCTCGACATCAAAGGGTTCGGTGGTGTTCTTGCCGACTTTGACGGAGCAGCGAGATTTCTCCATCGTCATCCTGCACAAGCGGACGAGTTTGGCAGGGATGCCGAGATGCGCCATGGCTCTGAATAGCTCGTCTCTGTCTACGCTATCATATGCGACTTTAAAATCGAAAAAGAGGTGGTGTGTATCGATTTGAAACTCCTGGGTTTTTTCCAAAATCTGTCGGAGTGTGAACATTTGATCGACGGTTGATTTGCCGGGCCTAAAACCACACTGATAGGGGCCGATCAGATCGTTGACAAACGGTTTTAAGCGATCACACAGTATAGATGACAAGATTTTGTATGCGACGTTGAGGAGACTTATACCTCTGTAGTTGGAACAGGTCAGAGCATCTCCTTTCTTGTGGATGGGGCACACTATACCGAGGTTCCATTCATCGGGCATACTTTCCTCCGACCAAATTTTGGAGATAAGCTGGTGTATACTCCCTACCAAGTCCTCTCCCCCTGCTTTGAATAGCTCGGCTGGCAGGCCATCCGCACCAGCAGCCTTGTACGTTTTAAGCTTGGCTATCGCTAACCGCACTTCATTTGGGTCGGGTGGACGGAAATTTTGACCATCATCGTCCAGGTTGAATGGAGTGTTCTGTCTTACAGCGGAATTTTGGCCATCTTCGCCATTTAGCAGTCTAGAAAACTGTTGTTTCCAGATCATCAGCACCGACTGTGTGTCTACCACCATATTCCCACTCTCGTCTCGGCAGGCTTCCGTTCTGGCCTTGTAACCCTGGGTAGTTTGCCTCACCCTTCGGAAGAACTTTCGAACATCCCCCCTGCCGCTACAGTCCTCAATAGACTCGACCGCCCGCTTCGCATGCTCTCGGCGTTCCTCCCTTCGCTTTTGCCCGTAGAGCTCCCGGGCTGCTCTCTCAGCAGCTCTGGTTCTAGTCTGCAGCATTGCTTGGTAGGCCTCGTTCTTTGCTTCATGCGCCAGTCTGCATTCTTCATCGAACCAGGGGTTTCGTTGTGGTGGCCTAGTGAAACCCAGCACATCAGTAGCGGCACTTTTGATGGCATTTTGGCAGTGTTTCCATTGGTCCTCTACAGATGATGCTTGTGGCGGGCTTGTTGAGAGTTTAAGAGAGACGTGGTCTGCAAAAGTCCTGGCTATCTCTTGCGATTTTAGCTTCGCGACGTTAAATCGTTTTACAGCATCCGCTCGTCGTTGTGGCGCCATAGATATCCGCATACGTACTTGCGCTACCACCAGGTAGTGATCCGAGTCTATGTTGGCACCTCGGAACGTTCGGACATCCAGGATACTGGAAGCATGTCTGGCGTCTATCGCAACATGATAAATCTGGTTGACGGTTCGTTGATCCGGAGACCGCCAGGTCCCTTTGTGTATATTGAGGTGTGGGAATAGAGTGCTTGCTATGATGGCATTTCGCCCCGCCGCGAAATCGATGAGCCTGAGTCCGTTACCGGAAGTGTTGTCGTGCAGGCTGTGTCCTCCGACTATCGAACCAAAGATGCCCTCCTTTCCAATCTTGGCGTTGAAGTCGCCAAGAATAATCTTGACGTCGTACTTGGGGCACCTATCATACGTATCCTCGAGGAGATCGTAGAATTCTTCTTTGGTTGAGTCATCCTTTTCTTCTGTTGGGGCATGGGCACAGATCAACGTGATGTTTTTGAACTTTGCTTTGATGCGGATTGTGACCAGGCGCTCGCTTACATTTCTGAAGCCCAAGACTTCTTGCCTAAGTCTTCCCCTTACCACAAAACCACAACCAAAGAGCCGCTGACCTTGCTCCTTGCAGCACTCGCCGAAGTAGATGTCACACGTTTTCATCCTTCGGATGCCCTCTCCATCCCATCGCACTTCCTGGATGGCTGTTACATCAGCCCTTAGCCTATCCAGGTTCTCCACTAGTTGTTCGGCTGCACGTAGCCTGTTTAGGGTCCGTACATTCCACGTGCAGATCCGAAATTCATTGTCCTTGTTTCGTTTGCTGGGGTCGTCAACATTAAAATCATCCATATCCGAGGCTTGTTGTTGTTTCGGAACCGATAATTTTTTTACGTGGTAGGGAAGTCACCCCGACGCACAACCCCCTAGCCTGGAGGACCAGATCCTTATTATAACTCCAAGGACGGGGAGCCGGATAAACCGCTCCTTATAGGCCTGAGCTACGAATACGTCGTAGTAGCCCATATAAGGTGTTCACTAAGTAGTTCAAACTGACTAGAACTGTAGACGCCACCGTTGATTCCATCTGGGGAATTCCTCCGCTGCCGCCTGAAAAAAGGAGAAGTGCCTTAGTGGAAACACTCCTCCCCCCCTCTCTCGTCTGCTGCCACCTTAAACCGTCCACAGGGATTGGATCCCCATCTTCAGTCAAAGGTACTAGGCACCCGATGTTCACCACGGGGAGGTGAGAGTAGGAGTTGATAGACAGAGGTTGAATGTGGACGCTTGTGTCCTCTTGAATGCACCGCGTTGTCTACCCTTTGAACATCCTTTATACTAAAGTTAGTTAATTCTTCTTTCTCGCTCTATTCGTTTAATGAAAAAACCAAAAAGCTTTTTATATATGTTAGATATTTTAGTCAATAAAGAGAAGTGCTGAAGATGGCATGTACTGTGCCGAAATGCATACACATACGCAATAATTGACGTTTGTTTTTATTTTTTATTTTTTATTTTATGTTGTAAAAGTAAAAGTAAGCTGAAAAATAAAGTGAAGTCAATAAGTCGTTTTGACGTAGAAATTCTTTTATTGTTATTCGCATTTTATTTTTTTTAAATCATCAAACGTTATTATATTAACATCAGCTCCGCTATCAAGCTTAAATTCGATTGAAATATTTTCTACAATTAAATATTCACACCAACTACCGAGCCCATGCCTGACCTATAGCACCAATGTAAGCAACTCACCACTATCACCACTCTCATTATCATATTCATCACTTTCGCAGCTTCGTTAACACAGTTAATCCCTTTAGATTTGCATGCAGATGCAAAATGATTAAATCTTCCCCAAGCCTGACACCTTTTACCAAATGCTGGACAGTTATTGAGAGCATGATGTCTATTGCATTTGTAACACACACTGCCTGTATATTTAAGATAACCACTACGTTTCTTTCCCATTTTATCATGCTGATCTCCGTTCTTTGTTACAATATTTCTAGAATGAGAAGAAGAAGGAATATTTAAATTTTGTTGAAAATTGTTTTATTTGATTTTGAAAAAGAATTAAATGTATTTTCTCTTTTATTTTGCACAGCATCCACTGACGCTGACGATCCTCTTTCTGCTTGCATCTTCTTCACCCGCATATTCGCTGTTCAGCCACACGACAAATGTCTTTTGTTTTTAACAAATCCAAGCCATCCATCCGTCTTTAAAAGTTGAAGTCTTATGTTATGTTCAGCTATGCCCATCACTATGCGATCTCTAATCATAGACTCTTTCTTGTCTTTAAATTCACAGTTTTTCGATATCAGATAGGAACTGTTCAAACAGTTCTCCTTCTTTTTGATATCGTGAAAAAAAATATGTACCGTTCGTACACTATGTTGCTCCTCGGTACACAGTACAGTTGGAATGCCTCAGTAACTTTTTTAACTTTGTTGTTTTTTGCTTCTAAAATCGGAAATGTTTGGTAAACTTCAATTGCTTTTTCACCAGCACACCACACGACAGAAATCTTGCAGTTTGTATGTCGTCAGACTCATCATTGGTTTTGTAGCCACTGAGTATTTTGTAGTAGCCCGTGACGTAATGGTTAGTGCGTTGGACTATCATGCCAGAGGTCTGGGGTTCAATACCAGCTGCTTCCACCTTAAGTTTTTTTCGGAGCTACTACCTCTTGCGAGGCAGTGACAAATCCTCCAAGAGTATGTCCCCTTTCACACGTAGATATTAGTTGCTGGTGATTTTTTTGACGTTTTCTTTAAATCTCCTTAGTCCCCTTTCACACGTAGATACTAGTTGCTGGTGATTTTTTTGACGTTTTCTTTAAATCTCCTTAACAATCTCTTGTACCTTTCACACGCAAGCAACAAAAACCCGGAGATTTTCTTTATTTTCCTTTTAAACTACCTTGGTTGAACGCACACAAACGTAGTGTGAAGAGAAACGTCAACAAAATCTCCTGAATTTGTTGACCGGGGAGATTTCATTTTCCCCTCTTTCTTCCTGCCCTTCTCGCCAATGAACTAATTGTTGCCGGCAACTCAGTTGCCCTGTGTGAAAGGGGACTATCTCTTGTCATAGAAAAGTGCCGCGCACCTTAGCCGTTCGGATTCGGCAATAAACCGTAGGTCCCCTCCATTCCTGCAGACACGCACACAGAAATGGTTGAAAGTTGTAAGTCACTAGGCCCTGGTTCTTATAGAGTATTTTCCACATATTGAAAAATGTTCGCCAATTTTTTTTTGACATTTCCATCCATCAGCAAGGGTCGATGTTTCTGGAAATCGCTGTCCATTTTATATTAGTTTAATTATTGAAAACAGTTTTTTTTTTTTTTACGTTTTATGCTTCTAGTGTTATGCTTAGTTTTTAGTTTAATTGCATGTAGGTACGCCTTCAGCCTTATTTATTAGATATCAGTATTACTCGTTTTAACCTCGGAGTAAATAAACCGAGTCGAAACACTTGCTTCCTCTTTACGCCACGTCAAAACAAATCTTATTTATAAAATATATTATCAACAAAATGACCAATCTAAAACTCTGGTTATTATAAACGTTAACAAACCCCAGCTAACTTCCACAATTATTCATTTTAAGTAATTATTATTGGTTTTATTTTATCTAAATATCTATCTATCAAATGAATGGATAAGCAAAATAAAAGAAAACGGTCTGAAAGCTGGAATTTCGTTTGCACATTGCCGATGTACCTATGTACCAGTTTTAGCTTACTCTGCCTCTGTTCCGCGTGTTTTTTTATAAATAACTTTTTCAAGATTAGAGGTGTCGTAAAGTCGGAGTAACCTTACTCCGCCTCTAAAATGAGTTAATAAATAAGGCTGCTTTTGTTTAGTTTTAAGTTAAAATGCATGTACGGATATTTTTCTTTTTTTTAATGATATACCGACTGCACCATGTTGTGTTCTTTGTCACGATAAATACACTCGGTTTGATTTCATATAATGGTCTTTATTATTCTCGAGTAAATTGTAAATTAACAACTGCCTACTCTTAAAGTTCAAATTGAGAACAGCACGATGCCAAGCTCAATATACATCAGCGCCAATGTTTTTACTTAGTTTTCATATTAGGGCGATTCCATTATCGCGGGTGCAACATGTAGACTCATTTAAAGTATAATTACAATAAAATAATAAGATATTTTAATTAAATTATTACTTGAGGGACTACATTTTCACCTATTCACTTCAGATTCCTTTATAAAGATTAAATAAAATAAATAGATCGTCAGAAAAAAGGCTTTAAAGAACGATCGCGGGTGCAACAGAATTGGCCTCAAGTTTCTAGATCATAGTACAAACACACATAATTCTGTTAATTGGAAACATTTACTAGGGTATTCTAACATATTTTGAACGACGTTGACTCAATCAACTAAAGAAATAAAAATAAAAATAGAAAACAAACATAAACAACGAATTATACACACTTTTAGCAATCGCGGGTGCAACATCAAATTATCGCGGGTGCAACGCGTCTAACTTTAATGAATATTAATCAGCAAAACTGTATTAAGGAACTAAAAAAAAATTCAAATGACGTATATTGCTAGTCAGTACCTTGCTCTATTAATATTATATTTTTTTTTTTCAACTTCTTCAATATTTTAGGAGAAATATCGACACTCAATAATTGTCTTCAGAAATTGTAATCTAACGTCTCCACCTTCAATTTGCTTAGACACCAACCCCAAATAACGATATATTGTGTAACATTTTTGCCGAACTTGTAAGGTACCTAGAAGAGAACGTACAAACGTGCGAAAATATCTTTTGGTAAGACAGTTGCAGTAAAAACAGTACGGGTTTCAGGGCAGCTCTCTGCTCAGGGCAGTTCTCTGCTCAGGGCCGCATTCAGGGTTATGGGGGCCCGGTGCAATGAAAAAAGCGGAGGCCCGTTCAAATAATGTATATTTATATTGTTAATTTTATTTTGATATTAGAAAAACAAAATTACATCACCATTAGAATAGAATAGAACTTAGAATTATGTCAGTGAGAGAACCGTGTGAAGATTTGAAAATATAATTTTCGATTCCATCACGAAATATATAAAGTTTATACAGAATGAAAATATTCCTGGTTTGTATACGTATGTATGTATATTTAATTTCTCATCACTTTGTTAAAAATAGAAATTTGTATAGCTATGAAATTCCCGAGTCCACAGTTTGTGGAGGCCCTCAACATGTGGGGGCCCCGAGCTTCCTCCTTGGTTGCTGTAAATCCGACCCTACCTCTGCTGGTAATATTGAGGGTTCAAGAGACGTGTTGTTGGAGATTTAGAATTTAAAAGAACGTCTTCTGACTCACTAAAAAACTCGAAAACGCGAAGCTTTTGTTTTACTAAATATGGGACAGGATACAGAGGATGCAGATACATCAGGAATCATAGAATTTCTTCGTGGTCACTGAACGTTTAAGTGGTTCCAAATATCGTCCAAATGTCTAATTCAATGGTAGATTTCAAAATGGCTGTGCTCTGCATGAAGTTCTGCATTTTATTCTAGTATTTGCCTGTATTTCTTTGAAGCACTTTCTTTTTCTTGTTTCCCTGCCATTACCGTATATTTAAAAAAAAAAAAAATATTACATTAAATAGTAAAAAAATCAACCTTGAATGGCAAAAATTATTATTCAAACCATATTTTATCAATAAAATATGATAAATCACGTAATAATGTTAATGGTTAATAGTTGCACCCGCGATCCTAATATCGCGATCGCGGGTGCAACCAATTTGAATAAACGTTTTTTCTAGTTCAACCTACAATTTATTCCTAATTAAGACTGATTTAGTTTTGTGTTTGATTTCTTCTTACATTTACAAAATTTCAAAACGTTAGCACTTTATTTCTGTCTTTTATATCGCGGGTGCAACAAACTTACAATGAATATTTGAAATCGATAATGCTAAAAAAGTAAAAACAATTACTAACTTGTATTCGTGCAAACGGTTAAACGACATTTGTGACCATAAGTCTAACAAGTAAATCATACCCTATTTCGTACGTATGATGTAACTATAGCTATGATAAGGGCAGTTCGTACCTACTGTTCATATGACAATGTTTCCAAGTGCAAAAAACATGTTTTTTCTAAGTTAGGTCCCATTTTTTGTATTTGTTAATAAATACAGTTTTTTATCTTCGCGTTTTTATCAAAAAAATTAAAAAATATTGTAATTTAGAAATTGATATCGAAAATCATCTATAGCGGAATCGCCCATTATTTAGTTGTCCCATGTACGTGTGAGAATGACTTTGAGAGGAAATGTGGACTAGTCGGCAAACAAAGCGGCTTATGACGAAGTACAAACACATTAAAGCTGAACAAGGTAAGAAAAAACTGCGTCTTATTATTAGTCCAGTCATTTGGTAGTTTTACCTGGAAAGTTTTGGAGGAGTTTTGAAAATTGGCATTTTTATAGATTTTGAGGTACTCTTTTCGAATTTTCACTTTGCCACCTCGTAACTTTGCCGCTCGCGATTTAATTAATTGTCAAATTTTAGTATTTTTAAAAAATATAATTTTATTACTCTTAACTTTAAATTTAACAAATAATGACTTACTACTACTTAGGTATACAATTTCCCTTAAAAAGGTATTTTACATCAGAATTACGTTTGGTACGGTTCTGATGCTGCATCTGCTAGAGTAGAAGTTGAAGTGTCTTCCCTCAAGATTCAAGATTTTTTATTGAACATTATATATACAATTGGTTAAACTTAAAACTATAAAGATACAATGAATATAAATAGGTTTGTTGGCTCATAGGGGGCCTAACTTTATACATTGGCTTAAAAATAAAAAATAATAATAAAATAAATAATAATAATAAGTCGGTTGACTTTGATGTCCTCGGGGTGTTCCGTCCCGGTTGTCTAGTTGGTGAGTTAGTTTGGGTTGGGGTTAGTGTCTTCCCTCTATCTGGGCAGCGGTATTTATACGCTTCTGCAATATGATTGTTTGTGTCTTATCCTTAGGAAGGATATAGGATGCGTAGGTATATCTGTGTATACCTGATTGTGTTGTTTGGTATTGTTTGGTATTAGGTACACATGTGTTCTTTAGTGGTGTCGGGTGCAAAAGGTTGTTCTTATCTTTTGAGGTACCCAGTCGTCGTGATGTTGACTCACATGTGTTGTTTGCTAAAGGTGTAGTGTGGTGTACAAAAGGTTATTTTTATATTTGTAAGTACCCAGTCGTGGTGGTGTTAACTTCCCCCTTGTTTAGATACGTAACGTCTCGTTGCGTTTGTAATCCTCTGTGTATTTGTCCAAGAGTTCTTGGAATCTTACAGCCTCTAGTTCTTGTATTTGTCTTCCGGATATACGTTTTTTCTTTCTATATGATGTGATAGAGAGTTTGATTAGAAAATATAAAACAAGTATTACCAGTATTGTTGCGATTAATGTTGATCCAGTATTATTTCCTATATTAGTTTTGATCTGATTGATCAAGTTGATGTTTGTGAAGCTGAAGTCTTTGTTGAGTGTATCTATATATGTCTCTACTTCATATTGTGTGTTGGAATACCCTTTTAGGTAATCTTTTATTATTTGCGATGGGTTCTCGTAGGTTTTTCCGCCAATTGTAACGTTGTTTGGATAATTTATTAAATAAACGCCATTGTAGGTTTGGTTATTTACCATGTGTTTGCCTGTGGCAAGGATTGATCCTTCCGTCAGCATCTCTATTGGATAATTAGTTTCCCGAATCTTATTGCACTTAGCTTGTTTCTTATTTAATAAATTTATAAAACATGATTGCTTAATTTCTATTTCACAAAATCTATTTTGTGTTTGAGTTATACAATTTTTTACATTTTCGAATTTTTCATTACATTTATCTATCTTGTTTTCTATAATTAATTTTCCATCACCTTGGTTAATGGCTTTTGAAATATAAGTTTTACATGTTTCTTTAATTATTGGGTAGTCAATTAATATGACAATTACATCTTTGTTTTGCAAAATTTTAAATTTACTTATATCTATTAAATTTGTTATGGCGAATGATCCGGATTACGGATTACCCTTTTAGGTAATCTTTTATTATTTGCGATGGGTTCTCGTAGGTTTTTCCGCCAATTGTAACGTTGTTTGGATAATTTATTAAATAAACGCCATTGTAGGTTTGGTTATTTACCATGTGTTTGCCTGTGGCAAGGATTGATCCTTCCGTCAGCATCTCTATTGGATAATTAGTTTCCCGAATCTTATTGCACTTAGCTTGTTTCTTATTTAATAAATTTATAAAACATGATTGCTTAATTTCTATTTCACAAAATCTATTTTGTGTTTGAGTTATACAATTTTTTACATTTTCGAATTTTTCATTACATTTATCTATCTTGTTTTCTATAATTAATTTTCCATCACCTTGGTTAATGGCTTTTGAAATATAAGTTTTACATGTTTCTTTAATTATTGGGTAGTCAATTAATATGACAATTACATCTTTGTTTTGCAAAATTTTAAATTTACTTATATCTATTAAATTTGTTATGGTGAATGATCCGGATTCGTGATTTACAATTTCCTTAATATTATCATGGTTTAATATTACCGGGTTTAATTTACCAAGTTTAGAGAATGTTAATGTATTTAAAATATTTTGTAATTCATATGAAATTATTTTTAATTGTCTACTAATGTTTTCGTCTTTATGTGAACAAGTAAATTCTTTTATTAATTTAAACATTTTTGAATTTGTAATGAATTGTTGGTTATTATTTTCTATTAACTCATTTATTTTTGTTTCAACAATTAATTCTTCATCGCGGTCAGGTGATCCTGAAATCCATTTCCAAATTTTACCGATAGTTTCTATAGGCTTAGTGTTGCGGTTTTTCTTTATTTCTGATTGAAAATAGTTTCTTAATTGACTCATTAAATTCTCAACGATATTCAACTCTGCAAAGTGTTTTTCCTGTTTGAATTCATCTCTACCATGTTCTGACTTAGTTATGTCTAAAGTTTGATATATCTGTTCGATAGTTTGTTGTATTAGTGTCAGGTTGCTCACGTGGAATAAATGGCGTGTGCCGTTGGTAATAATTGTATCACCGTCTTCTAGTATAACGTATTCTTCTCTCGTATAATCAATTACTTCATTAGTTAGCACCGATAGTATTTGAGTTGTGATGATAACGATGAGTATATTCAGCTTCATTTTCTAAAAATGAGTGATTTTATGTTAAATTTGCAAGTTTCTCTTTTTAGGTTTAACTTTAATGTTATCTTTATGATGGGTTTTTCCATCCCTAGTTTTTATCCTATGACCTAGGTCTTCCTTGCATACCTGTTTCTTGAATTTAGGATTCAATTTATTCCTATGAGAATCTTGTTTAATGTAGACAATCTGATCTTCATCTACCTGTATGTTTTTTCTCTTCTTGTTATTGTATTTCATCATTTTTTCTTGACTTTTTTTCAGTTTATTGTTTACGTTGTCAGTAGGTATTTCCCCATATAAAACTTCTAAAGGTTTGGCTTTGATTACCGAATGTATTGTTTTATTATACTCCCTCACTGATCTAAATAATAATTCTTCATTGTCGATTATTTTAAATTCCTTCTGAAGGCATCTCGCTATTTCCTGTATGGTTGAGTGTATTCTCTCAATCTGACCATTTGTTTTACTATGTCCTACTTCAGTGAAATGACATTGTATTCCGTGTCTATGCATGAGAGATTTAAATATAGGAGAAGTAAATGATGCTTCGTTATCGCAGGTAATATATTTTGCTTCAGGGTAAGTTTGAAGAATTTCTAAAACTTTGAACTTTAAATTAATTTTATTCTCTAGTTTTAATATTGTAACGTATTTACTAAATTTATCTATACATGTTAAAAATTGTAACTTTGCGATGTAAAGAATATCAATGTGTAAGGACTCCCTCTTTTTTTTAGGTATATGTGTCTCACCTATCAGCTCCTTATGCGGGTGACGATCATATTTGTTTGAATTACATATTTAGCAAAATCTTACAAATTCTTCGAAATTTTCTTTCATCTTAGGCCAAAAGTATTCTTTTTCAATTTGGATTAAGTTTTCTTTTGCATTTCTGTGCGCTCGACCATGTGTTTGTTGGATAGTTTCCAACTGATCACTTTCTGAAATTATGTCTTGTGCTAACGGTGCCGTGGCTTAAGGCCAAGTGACATAAGGCCAATTTGGGTGTTTGGCCTTATGTAACTTTTCGATAGCGACATAAGGCCAAATTTAAAGAGTTGGCCTTATGTCACTTTTGAAAAGTGACGTAAGGCCAATTGGGCCTTATGTCACTTTGAACTGTTTTCTTTAAAACCGAAACTATATTGAATAAATTCGGCATGTCGCCACGTACATGTATATTATTACTGTAAAAAGCCGAAATAATGAAATTCTAGAATTTACCGGTAAATTCTAGAGCACCCAGCATCACGGCGTTTAAATAGAGAGGTATGTATGGGGGGCATGCTGCCCCCCTGCAACCCCCCTGCTTGGCCCACTATAGGAATTGGGGTAGGTGCGAGGTTGGGTGTATGCAAAGTTTCTTTTGCAGAATTTACCGGTAAATCCTACCTCACTGTTTATGCATAGGATACATTCAAAGTTTCTTTAAATTCAGATTCTTAAAATACAAAAAAAAGTTGCATACACCCAACCTCACACCTACCCCAATTCCTATAGTTGGCCAAGCAGGGGGGTTGCAGGGGGGCAGCATGCCCCCCATACATACCTCACCTTTTATACGCCATAATGCTGTGTGCTCTAGAATTTACCGGTAAATTCTAGAATTTCATTATTTCGGCTTTTTACAATAATATATACATATACGTGGCGACATGCCGAATTTATTCAATATAGTTTCCTTTTGAAAGATGTCCGAAACCACTTTTACTGTAAGGGGAGCTTTTGGGAATGTTATACAATTATATTTGGCCTTATGTCTCAAAGAAAATTGGCCTTATGTCACTTTACAAAAGCGACATAAGGCCAAATATGTAAATTTGGTCTTATGTCGCTTTTGTAAAGTGACATAAGGCCAAACACCCAAATTTGGCCTTATGTCACTTGGCCTTAAGTCACGGCACCGTGCTAACGTGTTGCAATGTATAAATTTGTTTTCAAGTTCTTTAAGCGTGTCCTTGAGTAAATATATATCCTCTATTTTACCATATACACCTATAGTGCCTGGAGTGAGGTAAGTTTTAAATGTATTGACTATATTGTCAGTGTTTGCGAATTCAATAGTGTGTCTGGCTGGTGTATTTATCGTTGAATAAACGTGCCATACTATGTGAAAAAGTATCTGTATGTGTAAATATAATTTGTTGTTTAAATGTATTGACTGGTTTATCCAATCTTTGTATATTATTATGCTCGCTGCTTTCAGCTGAATGTTGTGTACCTTCTGTACTTTCTGTTAGAACATTTAAATTCTGTCGACTTAGGGCGTCGGCTACTAAATTGGTGTTACCCGGTTTGTATACCATTTTGGGTGCGTACTCTTCTATAAGAGCGTGCCATCTCTTCATCTTTGCGTTAGGGTTTCGTTCTGATACCGCGTGAGAGGCTGATGATCCGTGTGTATTTCAAAATCAGATACACCATATATATAATTTCGTAATGTTTTTAATGCATAAACGATTGCATAAAGCTCTTTTTCGTTTGCTGCGAAAGATCTCTCTTTCTTTCCCAGTGTTTTACTTATGAAGGAAATTGGTTTGCCGTCTTGCGATAGTACAGCTCCTACTGCGTCATCTGAGGCGTCAGTTGTTAGTACAAATTTTTTATTGTAATCCGGTTGATTCAATTCAACCTTGTGTATTAAATGTTGTTTCAACTTTTTAAATGCTTCTTGTGTTTCTATATCTAGATCTATGCTAGTTTTCTGTGACATACTTGGTTAATGGTTTAGCCACTTGTGCATAATTTTTTATAAATTTACGATAATATCCTATCATACCAAGAAAATTACGCAATTGCCTCAACGTTTTCGGTAATGGATACTCGCTTATTGTAACAACTTTTTCTTTGTTGGTTTTAATCACATTATGCGATACGACATATCCTAAGAATTCAATTTCCTCATTTAGTCCAGTCAACGAAGGAAAAATAAATGAAATAAATCGTGTAGTCTGGATTATTTTTTTAAGTGGTAGGAGTGACCCCCAGGTACAACATACTAAAAGTCCCCAGCCCAGGCCCCCGAGCTTTAGACAGGAGGGGGGGTAAAGGTCCCCTTTTTTACTATTTCGTAAATATTTTGAAAACCAAGAGTATTAGCGGAAAAGTTTACACTACAATATGAAAGTAAATTGAATTTTCTTCAAATTAGGTTTTAGTCATATTTTTGCTAGAAGCAATACTAAGAGAGATATGGGGGTACAAATGTCAGAAAATCTGAAAAACCATGCTAATGCGTTAAAAATTTAATGTTTTTTGATGAGTTAACCCTGAAATTATAGAAAAGGTAAATACGTATCGATTCATGATAATTCCATTGACTTGATAAGAAAGAAGATATGGGGTTAAAGAAGGTGGCGAAAGTTAAAATATCCTTATTTACTTTATTTGATACAGTGTTTTTTGTGATATGAAAAACACTGTATCTTCAAAGGTAAGAAGTATGCAATGTATTTCCAAGTAATTCACCAATATTTTGTGAAATAGTTTAAGGGGAGGTTTCCCTCAAGAAAATAGGTGGGAACTTTACGTTTAGCTGTATAGCATCCACAATTTTTCAAATATTTTATTAAAACAAAAGGATTTTGATTGAAAAATATTAGGCAAAAATATTTGTTTACTTTAAAAATTAAAAAAAAATTCTTTGTACCTCAAATCCGCTATAGAAAATAAAATATCCACAATTTTACGGAAGGTTTTCGATGAATCACTGGGGCATATTTTAGAAATCATTTTTTTATTTTTTTTATATTTTTTTTTGTAAGAAAATAAATGTTTAAAGTTAATAATAATGTTTTTTGTTTAATAATTTTATAATTTGTTCAAAAAAAAAAATGGGCAATTGTTCATAATATAAGCGAATTTACAAGGTAATATGGTTACGCGATTTGACAAAACTTCAAAAGTTTTGAAGGTAACGATCCCAAATCGGGTATATTTCAAAGTCAATAAATATGGTGTGTTATTTAAATTTTTTTCAATTTTTTAAAAATACATATAAAAGTGTTCTTAGGTCAAAAACAAAAAAAATACGTTTTTTTTTGGTAATATTTTTTTCAAGATCCTGGGGCAAAGTCTTGCTATTTTTTTCTTTTTTTGAAATTATGTATGTTTTAAAGAAAATATGTTTAATAAATCAATATCGTCAAAATTTTCTTATTTTTTTGTTCATAACATAATTTAAAATGCAATTTTATTTATCGACATTTGAAACGTCGTTGTGAAGAAAAGATAGCCTACTCAATTTTCAGTTATTTTTATTATTTTTTTTCAATATTTTTTTAACTAGTTTCGAGGGCAGAAACAAAAATTACTTGCATAAGTTTTTTTTATTAAAATAATAGAAAAAGGTTCTATTTCGCATTTTTTAACAACAAATTTCCTTGCACACGCACACAAAGAAGCTTGCAGTTCACAAGAATTCCGCTCCATCAGCGCGGGTCATTTGCAAGAAAAATTTCCCACATTCGCTCTCACTCTCCTGTCTTTTTTTTTGTGTTGATTTCTTCTTCAATGATCTCTCATCTTACAATTTTTTTTAACTGTGTGCAGTTAGGGTAGTATATATTTCTAATGACGTGATGGAGAAGACTTAATGTATAATTTTGCTAAGCTAACTTGAGGTTGCTTTTTACTTATGAATGAATGCATGGTTACATTATGTCTTTGTGTCGTTCGATGTGATCAATAGGTATACCGTATGCACCCAAGATTTTTTAAGGCAGGTTAAGAATAAGGAAATTAGTAATTCTGAAGATGTTTTTGATAAAATGTTCGTGTCTGCGAAAAAATGAAGAAATGTGTATAGGTAGGTAGGAAGTTAGTAAGGTATCTATCATTTATTTTTCAATGGGGATGTTTTAAAGGAAATAGGGAAAAATCTTTGACGTACGCAAAATTTATTTATTTATTTATTTGTTTGTCTATAAGTAGTAAAGTGAAGTTTGCCTCATAATTGGGCAAATTTGCTTGACCACTACGCCACCTTAAAAATATATTGTTTTTAACTTTCCATTGGAAATTATTGTAAATGGTCCGATTTGTCGGATCGAAAATTTGAACGTTTCAGCTCTGCTATGTGAAAGGTTGGGCCGAATTTAGTTTTTTTTTTTTGGACAGATTTATTAATTAAGCCATAAGCTTTATTTTGATATCAAAATAATCATAGATTTAGCACCCTAAACGTCTAAAAATGAATCATTAAAATTTTCAATGATAGCTATAACTGGCGCCTTAGAGATGCCTATGTAGTATGTATACGTACGTTCGTGATCTTTTTTCGTCGACGATATTTTGAGAACAAATAAAGGTATCGACATCAAATAAAGTTTATTTTATTGATAATAAGGCAATAAAGTGTAAATAAGGCTTTCAAAAAAAATTCAATTAGCGCTTGTTATTTAATACAGTAATTAAAAAAGTTGTAAAATGGCTGAAATGTGGAATATTATTTAAAAAAAAACATGCTAAAAATTGTTAAAAATGATTTTCGGCTCGAATATCTTGAGAACACACAAAGATATTAACTTCGGGCTTATATTATTCTATTGGTACACAAAACCATAGTTGAAGATTTGTAGAGTTTAAAAAAAAAATTCAATTGACAGTTTTGACAAAACTATAAAAGAAACTGCTAAAAATTAAAAAAAAAAAAAATCGTGTTGCATATATTTAGAGCAAACAGCCCAACATTTGTTTTCGAAGATTTTGAATTAGTCCTTTTTTTTATAAAAAATAACATCGGATATTGATGTTATCAGTGTGGGTCACACACAGGTTCTTTTTTTTATTATATTGCAATTTTCTCCTGTTCGTTCGGAAGCTTTTTTCGCCGACGATATCTCGAGAACTCATAGGGATATCGACGTCAAATAAATTTTTTTTACAGATAGTAAGGCCATAACGTTCAGAAAGGATTTAAAAAAAAAACTCAATTAGGGGCTTTTTATTACAGCTATTTTAAAAAAAAAAGTTGTAAAAAGGCTTGTTTTTCGAATATCTTTAGAACATATAATGCTATCGACTTCGGCCTGGTTTTATTCTATGCATAATGACGTACAGAAAAATTGGTGATCCTTTTTTTTTTAATTAAAAAAAACATTTAAAAACTGCTTAATATTGTTAAAAAATGTTTTTTGGCTCGAATGTCTCGAGAACAACCAATGATATTAACTCCCAGATAATTTTACCCTACACACAATGCCATAATTAGTAAATTATTAATGTTTGTAAGAAAATTCAATTGACAGCTCTTTTTTTTTTTTTGAATAATTGTTGAAATATTTAGATCAAACAGCCTTCCCTTGACTGCAGAACTGAAAAGTTTTTGGAAGATTTTTAATTGGTAATTTTCTTATAAAAAATAACATCGGGTGTCGAGTTTCAAAGGGAATCAATGTGAAGTTATGATTGTGGGTGAAATCCAGCCTCCTTTTTTCTGTTTTAAGACAATTTTTAAGAAAATTGCCATCCTGGCTAAACGAGGCGAATAGACATCACTCCTATACAATTTTCTTCTATTTCGAGTCTCGACCCAACCTATATGCTCTAGCTTTTATTCATCACCCTTTTTTAGATAACTGCCTATACCGGCTAAATCGGGGATAATGGACCTCTTCTATAAGATTTTTGTTTTATCTCGACCCATCTGCACGCTCTTACGCACACCTTAGGTATGTAATATAGGTAACATGTATGTATATATGGTATGTATCTAACTAAACGTTGACTTTATGTACTAACGCAATCCATTTATCTACCGCCTACATACGTCACTTGAGAAATCTACTTTGCATCAAAATAATATCTACCAATTGACATTTTGACGTCCCGAACCTGAAAAAAAATAAAATATATAACCCAAAAAAAAGACCTATGTAGGTCTCCAAAAAATTTGTTCTTTCTCAACAGTTTATTAAAAAAAATACCTATTCTACCTATTCATCCTAATTTTTTCATACCTACCTAAGTTAATTTTTTTATTTTAGTTTTTTTTATTTCCAAACAAAAACTAGGTAGGTACATTTATAAAAAATAAGAAATGATCACGAACCAACGAAAGTAGGTATATATATACCTGTATCCAAAACATGGAAAAAAGAAAAGTTTCGCCCACCAAACCTAAAAGAAAACAACAAAGTACTTAGGAATAAACAAAAAAAAAAACAAAAATGCTGTTCTTTTCCCCGCCAATCATCTCAACAGCATTACCTTCTGTCTTCCTGCTTTTGCTCAACAGCATTACCTTCTGTCTTCCTGCTTTTGCTCACATATTGCTAGGTATGTAAAGTACGCATGTTTTTTTTTAGTCTTCGATCTTGTGTTGCTACTTCTCGTGCATTCTGCTTGTGCTATGCGTATCAGTGCTGTCGTTTTCCAAATTCCGAGGGTAGCACTTTTCAGAAATTTTGGGGAGCATTTTTAAAAGTTGAGGAGCCCCCGAAAATTCAAAATAATTCATTTGAAAATATGATTCTATAAATGAAACGAAACAAATACTTTTTTCTATCGAAACAACAATTTTTGATATTCATTTTTGCAAATCAGTTTGCACAATCAAAAGAAACAGCACAAGCAATTTTTTTTTTTTTTTTAAGAATATAATTTTCTTATTTTTTTTTTTTTTTGTTAACCAATTAAATATAGTGGTCTGATAACTTGTTTATTAGGTTTTAATGTCATCATGTTTTGTTGTTCTATAAATTTTCTTTCGAAGAATATCTATACAGCTCTTCAAAAAACTGTATAAAATTATGTTCCCTTAATTTGTTTTACTAGTAAGTGTATAATTAATAAACATAATGGAAAACGAAAGACTTTTTGGGCATTATTTTAATAAATAAACATAACATCACTTTGTTAAATACTTTCATTGAGAGTTTGAAATTTCGAGTAGTTCTTCATCATTATATCGCTTTCTAAAACCTAACAGAAATGTGCAATATTTTTTTGAAACAGCGAGCGATGTGAAAAAATAAAAATTTGTGTTCATAAAATGTAAGAAAATCTTTTCAATTAATTCTTTTATGTGGTGACTTGGGGACTGGGGAGCCATTTTGAGATATGGGTAGCACAGTAGCCCTTTCCGCAGCAAAGTAGCAAAATGCTACTATAGTAGCCAAAACGACAGCAGTGATGCGTATGTGCGTAAGTGCGTAACTCTTTCTCTGGCTCTCAGAGTAATTTCCTTTTTACATATGGTACCTTTTTTGAATTCTCTTGTTCTTGTCTAACTACTTCTAGTAGTGTTGCTTCTGCTTGTGCGTTTCGTAGGTGCATAACTCTGTCTCTGGCTCTGAGAGAAAATAAAGTAATTTTTTCACAAAAAGGACTGACTTTGAAGAAAAGGGAAATTAATTCTTTCACTAATACATTTAAATGCATCTACATGAAATCCGAGTTTATTTATTTATTTATTTATTTCATCTACGAGCTAAAAGCTTAACAGATTACATTATAATAAAAAGTAATAATAATAGTATAAAAAGTGAAAATTATATAAATAATAAGAATAAGAATAAGTTAGGCAACAATAACAAATATCAATTTCTTAAAAATAAATAGAATAAAATATTTTTGAAATTTTCTCTAGAGAATCAAATCAATGTGCTCATAAACATTATTGAACTCTCTAATTGACCTTGACATTGTTTCGTTCCGACCATAGTTAGTTCTATACCTTGGTTCAAAAAGAAGGTGTCTTTCCCTTAGCGGTCGTATAGGAGCATAAACATGTACAATAGAAAGTAACAAAGGACACTTTATATGGTAACAAAGAATATCACGCACAAAAACAATATCATGAATAGATCTTCTTGACTTCAGAGCTTGTAATCCTAAGAGGCTTTGTCTGGCTTGAGAAGAAGGCCAACAATTCCAACGCATTTTATAAAATACGTACTTCGTGAACCTATTCTGAACTCTTTGAATTCTATCGGAGAAAGATTGTTGGCAAGGGTTCCAGATGATATCCGCATATTCGAGAATAGGCCTTACCAAAGAAGTATAAAGTGAAACAAGTGTGTAAGGGTCAGAAAAATCAATAGAATTTCTTTTTATGAATCCTAACATTGAGTTAGCTCTAGCAACAACAGAGTCAACATGAAGGGAAAATGAGAATTTACAGTCAAAAAGAACAACTAAATCTTTTACTTCTAAAGTTCTTTGAAGCGTATTGCTTTCAAGAGAATACGTAAACTCAAGAGTACGAAGTTTTCTAGAGAGAGAAATAATAAAACATTTTTTGATATTAAGATTAAGGCTGTTCGAATTACACCATTGTGATAAATTGTCGAGATCCTTTTGAAGCTTCAAACAGTCATCGACAGAGGTGATCTTTAGAAATAATTTCAAATCATCAGCGTATATAAGGCATTTGCTATGTCTGATATAGTTAACGATATCATTAATGAATATGATAAAAAGCAATGGGCCCAGGTGACTACCCTGAGGAACACCAGAAGTACACTTAATTGACCGTGAAGTACAACCTTGAATTTTTACTTTTTGGACTCTTCCAATTAAAAATGAAGATATCCATTTCAATAGGTTTGAGTGGATTCCAAAGGCATGGAGTTTAAGAAGCAAAATCCGATGGTTAACCGAATCAAAAGCTTTGCTAAAATCAGTATATATAGCATCCACTTGACTTTTGTTTTCGATAGCCTCCACGACAAAGGAAGAGAAACAGGCAAGGTTTGTAATAGTTGATCTCCCCGAAATAAACCCATGTTGGGAGTCACTTATATGTTCTTTTACAAGAAAGTCAAGTTTGGTTTTTACCAAACTTTCAAAAAGCTTAGGAATTGCGGATAACTTGCAAATCCCTCTATAATTTTCGATGTTATTTTTTGAACCCGATTTGAAAATAGGGATTAGGAAAGAAGACTTCCATTCGTCTAAGAATTCCGCAGCTGACAACGATAATTTAAATATATGAAGTAATGGCGAACAAAGGGAATTTGAACAACGTTTCAGGATTATGGCAGGGATGCCATCAACACCTGGATTTGAATTTGGTTTGAGAGAGTTAAGTGCATTTAACAAATCGGGGTATTCTGGAGGCTGGGTAAAATTGGGACTTAAGTTAGAGTACACAGACTCAAAAAACTGAGCAAAGAGCTCTAAGGTATTATTAACGTCTGAGGATTCATTGTTTCTTAGATTCATAGAGGATGGAATGCCAATAGATTTTCTTTTGGAGTTAATAAACGACCAGAAGCGTTTTGGATCACTCTTTAAGTCCAGCTCAATACTCAATGTATAATTTCTGTGTAAGAATTTACTAAGAACAGCAAAATCCTTACGTAATTTACAAAATTGGTTTTTGTCGCATATGTTATTTGTTTTTTTAAACTTTGCAAAGGATTTATTTTTCAAATTTTTAAGATGTGCCAATTTCTTATTGTACCATGGAGGTTTTGACACATTATTTTTGTTCCTACGTGGCACATATAAATTAAAAGCATTTGTTAATATACATACAAAATGATTAAATGTGTTATTTAAATTCAGATTATGAAACTCCGTGTTCCAGTCAACATTATCGAGATAATTATTGAGTTCAATAAAATTTGTTTTTGAAAAATTAAATGAGTTAACATAATAATTATCATTTTTTAAATAAACATAAACATGAAGCTCAATATATAATTCTTTGTGGTGAATCGAGTTATTCAATAATGAGTAAGGAACCATTTCACTTACTGTTACCTTAAGTTCATCATGAGGGACGAATATTAAATCCAAAATTTTGAGCAAAGTATTTAACACATTATTAACTTGATATACAGTGGTGTGAAAAACATTCCGGATTTTTTTGGTAAACTGCATTGATTGTTGGTTTGTGATATAAAAATTAAAAAATCAAATGTTTGCAATTTTTTCCCATTTTTATTGAATATATTTTATTATTTGAAACAAAAACCATGGAACTTTATCCATCAAAACAAAAAAGAATTCAAAAAATTAAAGTTAATTCAACATTTTAATGTGACAAACTAACCGGATTTTATTTTTTTGCAATTAACTTTTATTATTTATTTAATATTTTGTCCAGTAACCCCTGTTTTTTATCACAGCTCGGCATCGACGAGGCATTAACTGGATTAAATTCTCGAAAACAGAAGCAGGAATATTCTCCCATTCATTTTTCAAAGCTGCAAAAAGAGAAGTTGTTGACGTGTGCTTTTTTTTCCCAACCCGCCTTTTTAAAATGGCCCACAAGTTTTCTATTGGGTTTAAATCGGGTGATTGAGATGGCCATTCCAACAGACGAATATTTTTAGTTGCAAACCACTCTTTTAGCAGCTTTGAAGAATGTTTGGGATCATTATCCTGCTGAAAAACCCAACGCAGAGGCATTTCTTTCTCTGCGTATGGAAGCATTACTGACTCCAAAATGTCCCTATATTGGAAACGGTCCATAATTCCTGTGATTTGGTGTATAGGACCGCAGCCTGCTCCTGAAAAACAGCCCCAAACCATAACCGAGGGTCCACCGTGCTTTACTGTAGGGAGTACATTTGCAGGCTTTAATCGCGTACC